>JALXJV020000020.1:16866752-16891078 GCA_024633595.2 Lepomis macrochirus | reverse complement strand
CACCAACCAAAAGCCCAGCGGTAATCTCTTGAATGGCTTATAAAATCCTCTGTCATATAAAGTACGGTTGGGCGGTATGACAGTATTGTCAATGTTTCCCTACCATTGCTTAAAGTGACTCTCACTGAAATAAAATGGTAGGCCAAACAATTCAATAGCTTTACCAAGATAGATGCTGTCTGCTTTTCTAAACTGAGGACACGCTGCCTAATAAACTGTGAGCATGGATAAGAACCTTACCGGCCCTCATTTCAAAAAAATCATGAACCATCTCTTTAAGGACATTTTATGTTTCAAGTCATTAACAGCGTCCATCAACCACTTTGAAGGTAGGATCTGTTCACCTCTGTAATTATCAATATTCTATGTGCACTAATTGGATTTCTAGGTAATTTTCTACTTGCTTTCCAGGTTCATTGAAGACCTAAAAACACTTGGCTTGAAAAAACACCCAGAAATATCCAGAAGCACAGTGTGTTTGGGGTGCAGTTAATATTGATTACCACCTATATGCAGCATGCTAGCCTCATAAAACCCAGGGCCCGTATTCACAAAGAATCTAAGAGTCCTCTCAGAAAACTCTTATCTTAGCTTAAAAACTTTTACGTAGGAGTCTTAGCTTAAGCGCTATTCAGGACTGATCTGAGAGCAACTCTGAGCAAGGAAAAGACAAAAACTTTTATCTTAGTGAGGAGGCGGGGTTGACCCCGTTGCTATGTATGACACAATCTTTTGAAGACTGTGATTGGTTGGTTGTCCAAGAAGGGAAAAAAAAGAGTGATTCTAGTGTAGGTTATATTCGAAGCCTTTACTTTGGAAATTACATGCGTAATATTTCCTATTCGACCGTTCTCTGCTCTCTCTCACACACACATTATATATGTGTATATAAATCCTGTTTTTATTTACCATGCTGTTAATTTCCTATCAGGTATTTGATTGGCTTGGAATGATAAAAATTGTTCCACTCTTTCAATAACACTGATTGCTGGCGTTTCTATCTAAGTGGTGGTTTGAATGTTGGTTTTAATGGATCAAACACGGAATCAAAACCAAGCAGGGCGAGAAAGCCCAACTGGACCAGTTAGTGGATAAACACAAGGCAATTCTAAAAGGAAAATTCGGGCGGGTGTCACAGCACGGCGAGAAGCGAACGAGGGAGCTTAGCGCAAAATATTAACGGTTCATTCTCGTTGTGCGCAAGAGGGAAGCTGCTATATTCATACATGCAGTTTTGAGCCTGCAAGGTGGGAATGTCCAGTGGAAGCGAAATGAACTGCGACACAATAGAGGTTCTGAAAGTGCTGTAAGGCTGATGATACACACAGCAACTTTTAGAGCAATGCGTGCAGAGCAACGCTGTCGTCAATAATAATGAGTAAAGATTACTACCGTAATCCCCTTCCCCGCCACTCCGCCACCCGCCCGCTCCGCTATCCATTTAAACATAGTCGGACTTGCCTCTAGCAAGATTGCCCAGCAACATTGCTCAAAAAGTTATCATCAGCTTTAATTGTTTGTGTGATCACGCTTACAGAAGGTTGTGACAGACCCAAATCATCACCGCTGCATTGCCAAATATCGTAATGTAGTGATTACTTTAATTCCTGCGCTGTGTCGGAGATGTTAGCGTGTATCTAATAAGATCAGTCACAAACACGATCCCTGCACGATCTAATCTATAGCGTCTGATTAACTCACTGTCATCCTGCAACACATTTCGTTATCCCTCTTAGTCTTTCTGCCATTTTCTCCTCTACTAAAGAAACTCTTAAGCCCTTAAAAGTCCTCGTCGCTGCTCCTAACAATTCTGAGCTTAGGAGCTCTTTTAAAGACTTAAGATGCTTTGTGAATTACTTTTTTCTTTACTAGGATTTTTTCTCTAATTTTAAGAGTACACGCCCACTTTTCTCAGAATTTTCTTAGAATTACGTCACTAGGAGCTACTTTTAGCCTTAAGATTCTTTGTGAATACGGGCCCAGGTGTTTTCTAACATTAACTTGGTTTTCCTTATTAGCTAGGCTCCTTACATGCTTGCTAACTTTTTTAAGCTGGGTCTCCGACATTGTAAGGGTTTTGTTGGACAGATTTGTTTAGCTGTGTTCATGAGGGACAAGGAGAGAGATAGGGACATGCTGGCGATGTGCTACCCTGCAGATGATGTTAGGCGGCAATATTAGAGCGGCTAGCTTAATAGTGAACGAGAGCAGGAAGGTAAAATTCGGTGAGGCTGGCAGAGAATAACAGTAACAGTAGGCTGTATTGCTGTCCATAGTTAACTTATATTAACTTTTGCCGTCTTCTGTGGTGTAAAACATGAAACAAGAGTAATTACATAAAATAATAGACACGAAATAATTGTATTTAATATTCTATATTTCATTCTTTTGAAACAATACAACCATTCACCACAGCTTTATTTTGTTATGGTGATGTTGCTGTGAACATTTCATTCTGCCAGTCTGCCATTCCATCTGACTGTTTGTCATTCCCGTGTCGTCCACAAAGTGTTGTCCTTCTGCCGTCTGCCTGGATCTCTGTGAATGCAACACTAGCCTTCACACAGAAACACAGATAGGAAGAATTTCATGTTCAAAAGTATTATGAATGAAGTTGTATTATGATTTAACTCTCTCTTCTGTTGTTGCCAAAACTCGAAGACAAAGAGATGGCAGGATTTTTAGATAAACTCATAAGCTGACTGTAACCTGACTTGATCTAATACACCTCGAGTCCATTCATTATTTTATATGTAAGAAATCTATTGGAATTTTTTTATAATGCCTCATTGCCCATACATTGTTATATCTATGAAACATTTCCCCAACATTTCAACAACATGTATTGTATATATTAACAGTATACTGATGATCAGGGTTGTGTTTTGCATATATTCTTTCTTGGCACAGAGTTGATTGGGCTGCTGGGGTTGGAGGCTTTTCAATAACCTGGATGGGATCAGGATAGTCAAGAAGTAGAAACAGCATCTCCATGTGGGGAAAATGATTTACTGCACTTACTAGAAAAAAGGACTTTTATTTGCTCACCTATAAAAAAAATATTATTACTTGAAAATGTCATGAATTCAGATTTTTGTTTTACTTAAAAAGGATATTTGGCATGTTTGTAAAGAGACATTGAGTTAAATGAATATTGTTCAAGAACCATCATTACAGCTGCAGTAATGTGAGTTCTCAGTCTGTGACGATTCCAATGTCTCAGAAATTAGAAAAATAATGTAACACCGACACATGCACTTAATTTGAGTCAAGAATGTTCACATGGAGAATGCCTAATTCTTGTCGTCTCTGAACAGGATGGCAACACTAATGCACCAGTAAGCACCAGTCCAGTTCGTAGACAATGCTCATAAAGGTATAATGATCAAGATTAACTTAAATATTGTCCAGAGTTCTCCTTTAAATAAAAAACAATTATTCAAAGGAAAAGTAGCAAATCTTTACATTTAAGAAGAAGAAATGACTTAATAGCCAACCTACTTATTGACTGACTTATTAAAAATGTACCATGTCATCTGCTGTTGTTGGTCCACTTTATTTTATCATGTCCAGAGTCAATGCAGTGTCTTTTAGAGCATTTCATGCTCCCACCTGCTGACAAGATTTATTGAGTAAAGTAACTGGTTTGTTGACCAGGAGTGGAATTTCACTTTTTGGCTCACCTGCCAAGGTGGATGGTAGATCAAAAAATCCACCAGCCAAACATATTTTTTACCAGCCAAAATAAAAAAATTCCCTGTGTCACATATACATTTGTTTCTGTACTTTTAATTGAGATAAGAAGGTATTATGTCAAATATAAACTTAATGAAGAGACCAGAGTGAAATTTGAAGAATTATATTATTGCTATAAAATGTACTTATAACAGTAAATTGTATTCTAAATTTACAAGATGCTTATTAATCATTCAACTTAAGTCATCCAAGAGCAATGATTACATTTAAAATATATGACTAAAACTAGCCTTGTGAAGTACAGAGCTAAAGTATATTTGACTCATGATGGCTCAGAGATTGTGAAGGGAAACCACAAGCTGACTTTACCTCAAGCTAAATATGTTCTGCACGTTTCCCCTGAATTCATGGTGGCGTAACAGTCACTTAGAAGAGGGCACACAACCTATCTATACAAACTGTTTAGGCAAATATCAGTTAGAGTGAGAAGTTGTGTGGCGATGATGGTATTCTGACATTTCATCCAGTCAAACCCTGCAAGGTAACATTTTTAATCTTCCAGATGGATTAGAGATGTCGCACCAGTTGTATGTTTATAAAAGTCCATTTCAAATTGGGAAATACACAAACAATAAAATTATTTAGGGTTGTACCAGAACAGGTTTACATAGTTTAATATTCAAAAAACACCATGTTTTTTCATACTGCACATTGCTGCAGCTCCTCTTTTCACCCTGTGTTGAAGGCTTCGTTTTAGCTATGGAGTGAAACATCTGTCTCTAAATGATCTTTGTTGGGAGTTGCACATGTGCAGTTCCTACTTAAGGACTACCAGAGCCCTTTAAAGAGAGAGTTGCGTCAGCGGGGTCCAAAATGCTACATCGTCACGTGGTTCATGGAGACTGCAGATAGTTCCGGAGGTCCTAGGCGGGCAATTCAAAATGAGCGAGAGAAACGACAAACCGGCAATTTTAAGCGATTTCTGGTAATTTAAACAACAAATGTGTACAGAACACTGACACATAACTGTAGTTACATTGCTATTTTTTTAAAAGAAGGACATATATTTTTTACAATAACAGCTAGCAGGTGACTATCAATGATTGTCATGTATTAATTTAATAAATCTCCAATAAACTTAGAAAACAGCATGTTAAGTGGTTTGTGTCTGTTAGAAAAATGAGTATGAACGTTTGGTTTCCCAGCTGACATGGAGAGGAGGAAAAAATGGTTGAATCAGGTCAACAGGAGCAACCTTACAATCACTAAAGAGGCTAACAATAAAATACAGTATGTGAGGTACTTTTTCCACAAAGAAACAACACATCACTGGCATTATGTTTGTTTTATTAAAAACATCACGGCAGATGATCTTCAGGCTCCTCTGAACCCCTGTGATTCTTGTGCTGAGAGAGGGAGAACAAGAGAAAAGGGTTAGACAAACCTACACATCTATAAAAGATTCATCCAGGTCATGTTAATCCAAGAAAAGTTGAATTGGGAGTATCTGGACATTTCAGAAGAAGTCCAGTTGCTCTCAATTCAACCTTTCTTAATACTGACTACAGGTTTGATTGAGAAAGTTCTGGATTGTTCAAGTTTGGAACTTCATTAACAGCTTTTGTAGCTGATGTTGGCATCAGTCACTGTATAAGCTGTTAGTTTTGTTATTTCAAACTTTTCTCACATACAGGAACTTTGATGATGTGATATGAATTTGTACAAAGTAATTATGTAATTAGAGTAAACATATCCAGTAAGAACTGTGTGTTCACCAATATGGTGCATTCAGTCACTATGATGTATTAATGTGGGTAAATAAACCTGAATTGTTGTGTGGAAAATAAGCTCATGAGCTAAGACGGGATGCAGACACTAAGAGAAAGGAAAGAAAGTATAAGAAGTGTATATATTTCTTATAAATGATATAATCATGTGTTGTTTTCTGTCTCACCATGGTCCACTCAGTACTCTTTAGCATCACTGCTCCTCCACCTCGCTAGAGTCTACTGCTCTAATATAATTATTGTTTACTATGAAGATTGTTTTATAATATGCTAACATACTACTTTTTAGTGTTAGGGGTAAATCTCCCCCCCAAAATAAATAAATAAAGTTTTGAAATCCTTTATTCATACATGCATCACTAATATCACCCCCCCAAAAATATGTATTTGTCTGCTGCTAACTTTTATCCATTGCCAATATGTTAATTTGTTAATCATAAATGTCCCTAAATCTTCTAATGTTTGACTGCACATGTTAACTTAATTCAGTTTTGCTAATACTATATAATATAATTTTTTACACGTCTTACGACTATTCAGACTCTCCATGATCCGCTATTGCTGTGAAAAACTATTCCATTGGAGTGAACGGAGATGACGCGACTCTCTCTTTAAAGGGCTCTGAGGACTACTAGCCAATCAGAAGCAGAGAAGAGGCGGTTCAGTGAGAAGCAAACAAGGCTTCGGTTCAGCTGTACATATTGCTGATCAGCTTGGCAACATAGACTGGAACAAGAGTTTCAGAGTGGTGAGTTATTAATTTGTAACAAAAGTAAGTTTCATCCATAAAGTTTTAACTGAGCTCTGTCTCTACATCACAGTAACAACTTTATGTTCATTGACTACCTGGAGGGTAGCTAGTGATTGGAAGGGAGAGGAGAGGTGTGCTGCAGCTCAGTGTTTTTCCACTGGTGTTTTTGAGAGCATGTCAGAGTAGCAGCTTGGCGGCGTTATAAGAGCGATGCATTTAGCTTTCAGCCCTGTGTTGTCATAGGAATGAAAGCGAAGCGGCTGGACTACAAGCGAGCTGTTTTCAGGCAGTTCAGAGCAGAGTTTTCTGTAGGAGATGGGAACTCCCTTTGGGCTGGACTTTGGACTTTTCATTTTGCAAACCCATTTGACATCAGTTTAAAATTTTCAAAGTCTAAAATTAGTTGTTGTGCACCTTAAAACCTAATTGTTTGTATAGGGATTCAATAATTGGGAAGCAATTAGAATAAGCAATTGGAATAAGAATTGCACTTCTCTCTATGTGCTAAATATAACATTAACTTTGCTTGTTCCTTAAAAAAATAAAAGTAGGCAGAGTCTCCTTTAAAAACCATAAATGTGAACACACACAAAGGAGGTGGAGATCTAAGGAGGAAGTGACCCTGGTAATGGAAAACAGCAATTCTTCTTTTCAGCTGAAAAGGACGAAGATGGCTGCTGTCTCCACCATCCTTTTGCCCCTGCTCTGCTGGGTCATTGCTTTCACAGGTACTGTAAAATTAAATAATTACATACTCACATTCATCAAAAGTTCAGTGTGTAATATGTCTGAGGATCTATTAACAGAAATGCAATATAATATCCATAACTATGTTTTCAGTGGTGTATAAAGACCTTATATAATGAACTGTTTGGATTACCTTTAGAATCTACATAACTGTGGGTCTCTCATACATAGACGTTGCCATGTCTCTACAGTAGCTCAAACAGACACTCACTCACTCAGATGTCACTACGTTCTTCTTCTTATTATTGTTACTGTAGCATTCTGGCACTGTATGTACGTTTGAAGTAGTAATATATAGCTGGGGACTGCAAAAAAGTTTAGCAATTTTTTTTATCCATTAGATGGTGGGTGAGAACATAAGACATTTAAATTGAATGTTACAGTATTCAGTTAGTTCAGTTGGTAAAGTGTGTGTGTGTGTGTGTGTGTGTGTGTGTTCCGGTATTTGATCCACATCCTTTAACCTACGGACGCTTTTTCATTTCACCAGTATATTCAGGCAGAGGACATCACATTTTCTGACAGTTATTTCAAAGATCTGTCAAGCAGGCTACAGACTCTCTTTCTCACCTCGGAATTTTTCAAAGTAAAAGCTTTCAGTTCAACTTGAAATAAAACATTGCTGCAAAAAACATTCTCATGCTTTTTAAATTACTCTAAAGAGAAAGTGAAAATATGTGTACGTGTCGCTGCCACAACTGAGATCTATTTCAGCACCGCTTATTTTTTTCTGCTGTCCCAGATGACGACATCTTCTGTCTTGTGTAAGCCACCATAGCTATCCTACGCTCTTTGAAAGGGGGGAATAGGAGCGGTAGACTAGACACTTGGTTGCTTTTAAAAGCTGTCTTATGAAACTCAAGCAATTAACATTTTTTACATGCAGTAGTAAGTTTAAGTCAGAGATGGGGACTCGAGTTTGAGACTCGTACTCGAATCCGACTTAAGTTGCACACATATCGACTTCAGACTTGACTTGAGACTCTTCCTCAAAAGACTTCAGACTTGATTCGGACTTGAGCTGCGATACATGTGAACAATTTTTAGGAAATGTCTGACGAGCTAGCTATTCCCCTCTCTGCGTTACCTATAACCTACCGCACAGCCACTACGTGAGAGAGGACAACAAACACTGGCAGCTGCTATACCATTCATCATAAACTTTAGCTTTAAATTTTCATACAACAAGGCCCAAACAAAGAAGCGCTGGACACAACATAGGTTAGTAACATGAGGTTAGTAAACATGTTTAGCTCAGCATTGGCGTCTAACGTTAGCTTGCTTCTTGCTTTAGCTACATCCTACTGGAGGGTAACTCCGACTGGTATTCTTTATGAAAAGATGAATGAATGTTTGCTTGCCATCACGTTAATTATTAACACCGGTATCAAACAGGTTACAGATAGTTTAGGTAACGTTACACTGGTTTGAGAGTCTGCAGGTATGTTGACTTACAGTAGTTAAAGCTGTCATTAATTGCATTGCACATTACATGGTTGTTTATTGTAAGTGCAGGTTACAGTTACAGAATCCCTTAGAGCTATGCGGTGTTATAAGTGTTAGGAAATTATTGTGGTGAGCCAGGTTCAGGTGTGAAGAAGTTTCGGAGACTGATGAAGACTTAACATAGCATAGTTTATTGAGCCCGGCCGAGGAGATACAGTGCCAGCATACAACATGTGAACACGTCAAATGCCAACACCAAATCTGAAGGATAACATCTTGTGGTCCCTTTTATGTTTCTGTCTTCCCCCTAGAGCCTGTAGGTTTCTCTATTAGGTCATCTTCACCTAGAACACCTAATCTATCTGATGTTTAGATTCCAGTGCTTCATCATATTGGAATCTCTTACTATCCAAGAGTTGTACTCTAATCTGTGCAGCCAGTTAGTTCTTGTAAACATTCTTGTATGGCTCAACCTTGTTAGATTCCCAGAGAACACTCATATCTGCTAGCCTGACGCCTGAGCTACTGTCTCTAGCTAATCAGTCTATTGTTGTCTACTTGACGAGAACAAGTACACATGAGAAATATCTAAAGCCATAATGTCAAATATTTATGGAGTCAGCTATATTACTCTAAGCTAGACCTGTCTTACCTTTCACTGTTACATCAATTAAGACACCTAAGAAATATTTCCAACAGTTCCCCCATTTTTTATCAAAAGATAAACTCAATCACTAAACCCTTTATAAATTTGGGAACCCAGTTATTAAAAACTTCGCTAAATGCTATGGACCAGTCAGGACATCTTCAGAGTTGGGTTGGTACTTTTTCAAAAATCAATCACAGTAGTTAAGATCACAAACATTTAAATCAACATTATCCTTGGCCCGTAAATATAAAATACATTTTCCAACATGAAACCATTTCTGTTGTTATTATCATATAGTTAGAATGATTATTGTACATATGGAAATGTAAGAAACCTTACATCATCTAGCTACACACGTCCCATAAGCTCTGTCTCCACGCAGCCTAACAGTGGCTGTGACACAAAAGATTATTCTGCTCTAAACTAATAATAAAGAGTCTTATCAAGTGATAAGTCCCTGACAGAGGTTACCGGTCACATGCTCATAGCCAAAAACACCCACTTCTCTATATTTCATGTATTGAAGTCTGAAATTATAGTTAAAAGTTATAAAATGGGCAAAAAAGGCTTATGAGACTAGCTACACTCCCTAAACAGTGCACAATGGAGAAAAACCTCAATATAGAAAATCAGAGGAAAACTCACAGATGCACTTATAGCTAAACTCAAATAAGACCATAAACCATGCAAACATTGCAATCATCTGAATACATAGGCACAATTCGTAATGAATATTAATAATAAAATGTCTATCCCAAAGCAAAGCATTGATCAATATCCCTTATTATCATACTTGGTATGTTCATATTGCATGACACGTAAATATTAAACATTTAAACCCCTTTAAGGTAAAGCTGATGTAGATCCCATTTATCATACATAAAGTATTGATTTAACTTTAACATTTGAAATAACATAGTAAATTCTTATCACAGTCATCGTGGATTTACGCTATAACTACTTGTACTTAAAAGAAACCCTCAAAAGGAAAAGGAGGACAACCTGTGTTGCCCTATATCAAGTCACATCTCAAATACATTTTTAATTAACTGGTAAATATTTTAAATTAATCAATTTAAATTAAAAACATTATCACATTTTTATTAGGCGCTTAACTGGTATTAATTCAAAATGTGAATACAAATATTGAGTCCCCTTTTTTGTCCATTCAAAAGCCATCAGTACTCTCATTTGTACAGGTCATCCGTTGTGACCTGGAGCTTTAAACCATCACACCCAGAGGGAAATATTGAAACAAATAAGTGAAATTAATAATTTCTGCAGCAGTAAGATATTCTTAACTTCGTTTACACTTTTTTAAGTTACCGTGATTATTATTCTCATC
Source organism: Lepomis macrochirus (assembly GCA_024633595.2). Lineage (NCBI taxonomy): Eukaryota > Metazoa > Chordata > Actinopteri > Centrarchiformes > Centrarchidae > Lepomis > Lepomis macrochirus. The sequence goes on along the minus strand of JALXJV020000020.1, from coordinate 16,880,657 downwards.
ATAACACAATATGTTTAAAACCTTAGAAGACAGTAACTTTAGAACTCCCTAAGAAAATATAATATGTAATTTTTTTTGAGTCAAACCATAAGATGCTATTTTTTTTAGCAAAGTCTATTGGTGGAAATCTGATCTGTAGTAGTTTAGTCCTGTTTACAACATTCTCAAGCAGTAAATTTCAATATATTAATTATCTTTAATGATGCAAAAAATTTCTACTTTGGATCTTTTGCTTACTTTAGACCAGGAGGACCTTCATTCCAATAGAAAATAGTCAACTTCTTACAACTCAATGAAAATGAGTTTAATTTTAATTATTAAAATGTAATAACCTGATAATTGGCACTCAATTATTATGATCAGTAATTAAGTCATCTAACCACATCCCCTCGACTCCCTCTTATTTTATCAATATAAATGAACATTTTTCATTGATGAAATATTCTATTAATAGATTTATTCTATTAAAACTCTTGTCTAATGGTTTGCTGTTGGGGCCCGAGGCTCTGGAACAGCCTGCCCGAGGAAATCAGGTCAGCTGAGTCAGTGAACTCTTTTAAGTCCCTTCTTAAAACATACTTTTATAGGAGAGCCTTTCCCGATCTTATTTGACTTTATCCCTTTATCTTATTACATTTTCTGTTATTGTATATTTATCTTAAAAGTGTATTTTAGTCTTGTCAATGTTTTCTTGCGGTTATCTTGTATAGTTTTTGTCTTATTGTCTTTTGGCTATTATTGTCTTTACACTTGTTAAAGCACTTTGTAACTTGTTTTTGAAAAGTGCTCTACAAATAAAGATTATTATGATTATTATATTATTAATGGTGAACAACTAGGTGATAACCTTTGTTAATAGAATCTGAACTGTATACAAAAGGAGGAAAGGAAAGTAGAGTTTGAGGGAAATAGTTTCTAAGTTCATGGTTTGTTTAATCCTAATGTTAGTCTTTTACTTTCTATAATAAAGCAGGTAGTCAGGTGTCTATCATTAATTTAATATTCTGGTTCCAGTAAAAACATTTTGCATAAAACCAATGAATAACAGAAGAGTGATGAGCCGGCCAAAATTAATAAAAGGAAGGGGACCTCCTCTAGACCAACCCACAAAGGGTCGTAGGATCTGAGTTGTCCCCTCTAACCTGAGCCCAATTTTTTGAACTAAAGCTACCAGAAAATAAAGCCGTGAAAACAGGACTACCGGACCCATCAAAACAAAGAAACATCAAAATAGAAATCTATATCTAGTTTGTTAGAGACACCAACTGTTTGCTTTTATTTCTGTTTTGAACATGTCTGTTTGTCTTTCGACACTTTAATTATTTTAACTGAAGATTTGCTAAAGAAGCGGATGAGTCTATTTTAAAATTATCTCATTACATTAATCGACTTACTTTATATGTTCTCTATACTGTATGTAATTAAGGTAAGCCTTGTACCATATTCCTGTCCTTTGACCAGCTATATTGCATCATGTTAACATAATTAATACATAGATGGCTATGAAGTTACATTAAATTTCAAGTGATTCCAGAAGTATTAGTTTCTAGATGTATTGAACTTGTGTGGGAGTCTTTCAGGGATAATTCACAGAAAATCCTGATTCTAATTCATGTATTTTATGGAAAGAGTATTGAAATCCTCTTATATGTTTTAAAGTTTCCCACAGAGATAGTACAGATGAGAAGCTATTCTTATAGAGATTGTATATTAAGATATTGGTCCCTGAACAGATTTAATTTACTCTTAGCCGTAAATTAGCAACTCTATATTTTTTGTGGTAACTAGCCATACCTCATGGTTTGTAATACAGATTAACCTACAACAACAAGAAAACAACAGCTTTTTCTTAATCTGGGAGGGGGATGGGCGGTGCCTTGTAAAAACTTAACCTTTATTAGTTTGATTAAAGGAAAAACTCAAATCATACCTGTCTAAAATTTTACTATCTGCTTTGGTGAACTAAATTTTAATAAACATTTGAGAGTGCATTAATCTTGGTATGGTTTGACATATTTTGCTTAGTTTATGTTCTTGTGCATAGTTAATCCTTAAACTAATGGTTGAATTTGTTTTTACTTAGACTACTGAACACAGTGTGTTGTTTTGCTCATCATTGATGCTTCAGTTATAATTGCTTTCAAGTTTATAGGTGAGAAGAAGCAAAGTGTAGAAACTCATCTGAATATCACAATTAATATTCCATACTTTACAGAAAGTTGTACTTTCCCATCAAAATTATATCATGGGATGATTACCATCATTTACTTGTAGAGTATAAAATTGAATGTGCAACAAAACAGTCTTTCATCTTTCATGGGTAGGACTTTTAAACCATTGAGATCCATTTGAGCTTAACGAGCATGTCCATAAGTCTTTTCTGAATAGCTCTGCTGTGTTTTGTCATGACAACGCCTTCTGATAAAGTCTGCTTGTCAATTCATTGTTCAATGCAGTCTTACTTTGTTGCTGAGCAGAAAAGTGTTAGTGGAAGTCCAGGATTCCAGTATTTAGGTTGGAGGACATTGTGTGACATTGTGGCAATTTTGGTGAGCTCCATGAGAGCCCTCACGCTGTTATTGTGATCCGCCGGGTCCACCCTGGCCTGATCTGATCATTTAGCAGAAAAAAGAAAAGAGCAGGATCCTGCTCCCTCTCCTTGGCAGTGGACCGTCTTGTAACGAAAAGGTGGTGCAAGCCCTTGCATGGAATGGATGTTTTCACCTGGGAGACAAAGAAAACTCATACAAAGATTGGATTAGTACAAGATCATACACTTTCATACACTTACAGAGATACAGAAATCAACAGAATATGCTCCTCTGATGGTTTTAGGAGTCCGCCAAAATTCCTGAAAATTAAAAGGTTTCTGTTAGTCCTATGTCGTATTCCTATGTTCAGTCCAGAGCAGAGTGGTTTTGTACATTTCATTAGATCAGATGTTTGGTTTAATGATTTTACATGACTTCTTTTCAGTTAGTTGTTTGCAATTACTCTGAGACTTTTGTGTTTAAGTTATTACTTTTATTGATATTATTCCCTATTTAATTAATCAATTAGTTTAGAAAAATGAGTTAAAATATTCTTAATATTTACATTCTTCTGATTTCAATATTGCATCCTCTTTTAATGGGTGTGCTGTATCACACAGTCTCCTCCAACAACACCACAAGCAGTCTCTTCTCACCCTTGGAGTCGTTTCTGACCCATCCTTAGGGAGGTAGACTTTCTGGATCTTTGGGCATTATTAAACCCTCCCCAGCTGCTGGCGCAGAATCAACTTGTGTGGAAGGTGGACAGAGGACAGTATGCATTAGGACACCTGAAACATCCTAGATAGTCATGGCAGTTTTGCAATGCCATGCTGACAGAGAGGAACGAGATAAAGATCTCTTAACAATATTGTCATCCTTTCTTTCAGAGCATCTTTAGGCTCAATTTCATCATTTTAAAGTTACTATTTCAGACTTGTTGTCATTTCTTTGGATAATGTCTTTTTATTGTACATTGAAATCTTAGTACCGTTATAAGACTTTGGGTTATCTTTTCTTCTGGTTAATTGACATGTCATAGTCATAGCAAAAGATTTTGCGATGTCCGCTAAAAAACATTATGTATAATTCTTTTATTTATTCCCCCTTTTTCATTAATTTCTGTTGCCGTGTGCAACCCAGATTAACACATGTAGGAAGAAATTAAGAAAGGAATTAGGATTGGCATTTTGTATCATTAATTGGTAAAGTATTGTTAGAAACAAAATATTCTTTAACAGAATCAGTATCACTTCCTTGTGCAGCTCATGTACTTGTTCATTTTTGTTTGTAGTTTAAGTCCTCTCTGTATTTGTTATTACTTAATAATTGCTATTTTGAATGGCCATGATTAATTAATTATTATGTTAAATGCAAACCTTTTTGGATTTTGGTGCAAACCGCTTTGACAACACAGTTTAACTTAAACATTCATGGCATAAAGCATATTGACCTGAAAGTGAACTACACTAGCCAATAGTAGAAACAAGAAAATAGCTTTCAGTGTGTTGGATAACTAGAGGTTTTGCAGGATGTTGTCATAAAAATCAAAAGCATCTCTTGAAACAGGGCAACTGGTGGTAGTTCGGCCCTCAGCTAAATCTAGACATATTTGTATGTCATTTACTGTAGTTTAATGAGCAGGTATTCCATTAGGCAAATCAAACAGTATGTAGTGTGTAATGTCTTTTATGTTGTGACAACATACACTAAAGGATAGGTATTTGAGAATCTCATCTGAATCATTACTAGAAAAAATAATATTAACCAAATTTTGGAATGTGGACTTGCTTTAAGTCTGGCCTAGATGATTTATCTGTGTCCAGAGGTGGTAAGTAACTAAGCACCTTTACTTAATCTACTGTACTTGAAATCAGTATTTCCATTATTTTCATATTTTGTATATCCACTCCAACGCATCTCAAAGGTCAATATTGTATTTCTTTAATTATTTCATTTCACATTTATTTTATAACTTTAGTTATTTTGCAGATTCAGATTATCTTATTCAAAGTTATAGTCAACAAAAACATGATGATGTATTAATTTAGACAAAGAAAAACTTGAATTATTTCCCGAGAAACAAACTGGAGAAACTTTGAAGCTTCCCATCAGTATCTAAATTAATTACCATGAGCTCCATTGTTATCATCTACAGAATCAACAGTAATAATATTTAAATCATATAATTTGTATTTTGAAATGGTCAAATTAAGAGTACTTTTATTTTTGGTACTTTAAGCATGTTTTTTTTTATGCTAGTGCTTTTGTACTTTTACTTCAAGTAAAATTTTTAATGTAGAACTTTCGCTTTTAATAAATTAGTTCTAGTCTGGGGTATTAGCACTTTTAAGTTACAATGGATCTAAGTCCATTTTATTTCCGTATTCAGTTCAATTAAATTTCATTTATCTAACTTCAGTTCATAACAAAATTATCTCATTGCATATATAGCGCAGGTTTTAAGCTGTTATCTTTGTAATGTTGTAATGAGACCTAACATATCCTATATTGTTGTTTAATAAGCATTTCATCAAAGTCAATCAACTTATAGGATCAATGCAACTGGATATGGAGGCTCTATTAACTAAGATATCAGAATTAGAAAGAATGGTCACACTGTAACCTGATCCGGATCAGCTGTCCTGTGTTAAGCGACAGAAGTGTTCAGAACGTGCAGATTTGTTATAGCAAACACATAACATTAGAGTGCCTAACAATAACACTGATATCGTCTTTTAGAATAGCTTTAGCTGTAACAGCTAGCAAACTGACTGGGCTTCCCTTTTACAGGAGGCATCTTATAAATATAGAGAGCCAACAGTGGTAATGAGAGCCATGTTTTTGAACCCAAATGCCCATTATGAAGCAGTATGTCTCCAAAGGCAGATCTTGTCTGGTGCTGATGTGGGAGCAGCCTTTAAGTCTTTGAATGCAGATGTCATGCTTTCAGTTCATTATACACGTTCAGGTGCAGAGTCCAGAGTGACAGCAATAAAGTCCATTTCAGCGGAGCCATAAATCCATAATTGGAACACATCTCTGTTTTGGTGTGTGGAGGAGGCACAGCAGGCGGCAGCAAAGTCTGTGTGGTATAGGGGAGGCAACCATTTTTCCAAAATGTACCCCTTGTTGATGACCCCTTGGCTGATAGCTTGGCAAGCAATGCTCTGTGACCTCTTTCAGTCAAACGTTTCATTTCAGGAGGAGAATAGAGTCTGTTCACATGCTTTCTCAGAAGCAACGTGCTTTCATCGGGTCAAGAAGGTCAAATAAGGCTCCACCACCTCTGAGGCCTGAATACTGCAGAGATACTACTGACTATCAGATTGATAGAGGTGAACACAAATTCACCACTGCTTAAATTTGGAATCTTAAAGTAATGAGGTCAGATTTGAATAAACCTCTGTCAATATTTAAATTGCACATAGCTTCCAGAACTTTAAACAAAGTGCCCATTCTTTAGGTTTATTAACTTTAGGAATACTTTCTATAAAAGGATTGTTACAGTTGTCAGAATATTTTTATTTATTGATTTATTATTTTAAATAATTTCAGATTTTGATATGTTTACCTGTTTCTTTAAGGTATAAAATATTGTTGCCTACAGTGTGGCAAAACTTTCAAAAGTCAAATTATCTTTTAGTTAAGCGGAAAGTACAAACTCAAAAGTGTTTTATAAATCAAGGCCCTAATAAACTCTAAGGAAACCAATAATTATAATTTAAGAAATATATAAAATGTGAATTTTGCTCTGATGCCTGTAAAACGTGCTCACTCAGTGTCAGAGAGGGAATGTAAACAATCCTAGGAGCACCAAGGGAGGTTTATTTCTGTGTGTGTCTTATCAGACAGCCTGTTTTGTGAGCTCCCGAACTCAAGGTTGAACTTTGTGAGACCAATTTAGAAAAAATTCTACTTTTTATCTGAATAAGGTGAGATAGATCACCCATATTACTTAATCCTATACAAATACAGAGTAGCTGTATGGAACTAATCAACGGAAATTTCCCCAACCAAACAAAATCAAAACTTATGTCATTTTCTTTTATGGAGCAAATGAAGAACAATTAAATTGTCAATATTCAGCTTCAACCCACAGTCTTTAAAATAAAACAAAACAAAACCACAAACCAAGCCAGAAATCTTAGTGGTTTAGTCTCCGGAATCTTACTTTTAATTTTGCATGCAGTATATATTTTGCTGTCATGTTTTATCCTAGTTTTATTTTCTATTTAACACTAAACTTTCATTGTATCTAAATGTATCCTTATATTGCCCTATGTTGCCTTGTTGTTTTCTGTACAGCACTTTGAATTGCCCTGCTGTTCAAATGTGCTACTGTAATCACCACCTTGCCTATCTGAAAAATTAATATCAACTGGTCAGAAGTTAACTTTATAACATTAGTTTAAAACAATAATTTTTAATCAAAACTCAAAACATGCTGTTAAAAGGAGTGCTTCATAGTAATCATATTATACAAACACCTTGCCTACAAACTCAATTTAATATTTATTGACGTTTTACTTTTAGAATCAAAATAATAACTAATTGAAAACTAGTTTTCTTTTAGATAGTAACTGTAGAAAGAATAAACATTTTGCAACCTACATTGTAACTGAAATTAGACAATTTCATTAATGTGTTCATTTAATTTAATTAATGTTTATTTATTTTCAGCTTGCACAAAGAAGAAAAACTGACTTCTGCTTAACCTCAATATGTATTTGTTATGATCTTTGTAAGTGTCAGACTTGGAGTGATCAAACTAATGGTGTACACTGTGAGACACCATTGAGCAAGACACTTAACCCATAGTTGCTCCAGAGGCGTGAGGCCTCTGACACTAGCGCTTGTAAGTCACTTTGGATAAAAGCATCAGCTAGATAAATAAATGTAAATATACTGTAAATCTAAACTGGGCGTTGAGGCCTGTTAATCTGATTTGGTAGCCTTGGTGACATAAGAATAGGTGATATCTGTACCACTATGTGTGAAAAACCTTGCTGACCCTACAGTACCTAGTTTTGTTTAATGACACTTGCCTTTTTTCATCTTTCTCTGCGTGTCTATGTACAGTATTGAATTGAAAATATTTTTTATTTGAAATTGCTTATATTAAAGATAATTGCTCTATTAGATAACAGTTAAGTAGAATTTAAAAAATAAACCGATCACTACTGTTAATTTTATAAAAGCATTTGATTGACCATATCTTCTGAAAAGTTGATACACATTTTACATGTTCCTTTGGGCTTTGGAAGTACTCAGTGAAAATACTAATGTCGGCTGTTTATCAAATGTTACCATTAAGTCTTATTTTCATAATTTTTCACAGTTTTATTTTGCAACACAGCATCCCTCACTGGCCTAAGACATGAACCATATTTAGCGCGCTCTTTGTCACTGTTTAAGTTCTTCAGCCATTTACTCGTTGTTTGCCATTCTCAGTCACAGCATCACACTGATAAGCCACAGCTGACTAAGTCAGTACATTCTTTCATATATTTGAAATCCCAGGCAGTATGGTCATAGTTTGAAGTACCCTTTTATTAGCCATTTTCTGTTTACTTTTATAAACGACTTTTATATAGTCATTCAGCCTTTATTAATTCACATACAAACAAAGTGGAGAAAACTAGAGACTTTTCTGTCTACTGATAATCAGCATGTGTGTGTAAAACATTGCTTCATATTCTGACTTAATATCAGGGACACTCTGATTTGCGTTCTTGACTCCGGTTGCCAGATACTTGCAGATTGATCCTTTTGTTTTACATATTTACTTTTTTATCAACCTTTAAAACTAAAATCATCATTGGGTGTGTTTTTTTGCTTTAAATTTTTTACTTTTATTGAAGTAACTACAGATTAATTTTAGTCTCTGCTGTGGACTGATTTCCCATATTTACAAATCACATCAAACATCAAACATGCATAAAAATTTCAATAAACACTGCTGCAACTTCACAAGTCTCAACACTTCTTCAATTCCTTTATTTTGCTTTTAGTGGTTGGCGATTTTGATGACTTAGGAGTGAAGACTCATATTTCAAGTACTTTCACCTTGTGTACACAACTTTTAAATTAACATACAGGTCTCTGAAGCCACAAGCAACCAGAGCCATCTTTCCCTCTGGACACAATCTCAGCACCGGTCTTGATTAACCGAAATAAGCCCCTCATATCGTGCTTACCCCAGAACGTCTTCACCAAAGAGTTAACCTCACGGTGCGGTCTGCGACTGTGTCGGGTACAGCCCGAAGCTGTCCCGGAAACCACCTTTTCGGTGGGCTGCGTCGGTTAAACACCACGCAGTCTTTAAGTCTCAAATCTACAAACCAACCACTTGTCGGTACAGCCCGAAGCTGTCCCAGAAACCACCCTTTCGATTGGGCTGCGTTGGTTAAACACCACGCAGTCTTTTAAGTTTCAAATCTACAAACCAACCATTGATCGTCCCAAAGGGATTTTATAGATCAAATTCCTAGTTTAGACCTTTTGTGCTCACTTCGATTACTTATTTTTGTAGTTTTATTTAAATTTGAACATTTGTTATATGACACATTTGTCCCGAGTCCTGCTCGCGAGAGATCAGCCAGGACACTGTCCCCAGACTTGAATCCTCTTTAATCTTAAATGTTCTTTAATAATCTTAGAAATTATTCACAGCCAGATTATAGTTAGGCTACTACACAGATTTCTTTGATCTCGTCAAACACAACATGGCAAGGCAAAAATAAAATAAATTTGCACTTACCAGTTGTTGTTTTGTTGAGATCCTGTGCACGTGACGCCAAATTGTTAGGAAATTATTGTGGTGAGCCAGGTTCAGGTGTGAAGAAGTTTCGGAGACTGATGAAGACTTAACATAGCATAGTTTATTGAGCCCGGCCGAGGAGATACAGTGCCAGCATACAACATGTGAACACGTCAAATGCCAACACCAAATCTGAAGGATAACATCTTGTGGTCCCTTTTATGTTTCTGTCTTCCCCCCTAGAGCCTGTAGGTTTCTCTATTAGGTCATCTTCACCTAGAACACCTAATCTATCTGATGTTTAGATTCCAGTGCTTCATCATATTGGAATCTCTTACTATCCAAGAGTTGTACTCTAATCTGTGCAGCCAGTTAGTTCTTGTAAACATTCTTGTATGGCTCAACCTTGTTAGATTCCCAGAGAACACTCATATCTGCTAGCCTGACGCCTGAGCTACTGTCTCTAGCTAATCAGTCTATTGTTGTCTACTTGACGAGAACAAGTACACATGAGAAATATCTAAAGCTATAATGTCAAATATTTATGGAGTCAGCTATATTACTCTAAGCTAGACCTGTCTTACCTTTCACTGTTACATCAATTAAGACACCTAAGAAATATTTCCAACAATAAGCAGCCTGGATTGGACGCATCAGGTGATAAAACATTTATTATAACCATGAGTGACTTGAGTCTTGACTTGGACTCTAGCTGAGAGACTTGTGAGCATCTGTGGTCTAGGTGTAACCCACGCAGAGTCTACATTAACAACTTTGCCCAGCTAATGGACACGACCGTGCGCTGCAATAATAGTCGAGTGAACTTCTCGTGGGGTGAGTCGCAGCCAGCTTGTTACAGAGTGGTAACGTAGCTGGTAAAGAGACTGTGAGCTGCACTTTATTAGAGCTGCTGAAGTTAACATTTGTGGTGAGATTTGACGTGTTGTTGTTTAGTTTCAGTTTCACATGCAACATGCCGTCCCAAACTGTATCTGAAGGGGATTAGCAGAGGAATAACACAGAATATTGAGCAGGTAAACAAAAAAAATATTACAAATTCTCAATAAATGATGTTAGTTTTTAACAAGCAGAAAACTGCTTAAACACAGGAGTTACTGAATTAAAATCAATTAATTTATTATTGAAATGAAAAGTACCACTTGCACATTTAAAGAGGTTACTTCCCCAAACAAAATCATGCCTGCATGTGTGCTGATTCAGCAGGCATGATATTACTTGAGAAATGTTGAACTACAGGACAAACAGATCTGAAAGTGACACTGAGTAACTTAGAGCTGCACTGCATTATTTTCCATTTTTTATTTTGAATTGTATGCCTTTATGTAAAAAAATATTTCCACTATAAATTGGAGCAGAAAAAAATCACCAGGATGCTGGAAATTAAGTGTTTAATGCTCCTAATGTTCAAATTCATGATTTCTTAAAAATAATGTTCAAATCTCATCTCGTCTCAATGTTGTGAACCCCATGTCGTATCTCATTGCGTCTTGTGGGTTAAGTGTCAAACACGACAAAAAAACAGTAGCATATTGAAAATAGCCAGAACATTGTACTTGGTACCTGGTGGTAGGAGACCAGCATTCAATTCCTATGTGAAACAAGATTGATTTGTGTTATTTAATGAAATGACTTGTGTATATATGTATATATATCTATGCTAATCTTTTTCCCAAGGAGCACATGTGCTCCTAAATCTTTTCATTTAGGAGTACACAAAGACATTTAGGAGCACAGTGAAAAATGTTCAAGTCATCAATAGTATAACAAACTCTTTATTACATACATATTTATACTACGTGTGTGCTCCATCTCCTTATGTTCAACCACGATGTTGAAACCACTGGAGGACTGAAAGTGAAGACCTTTTGTAGCTGTACACTCAGCATTGGCCTTAAAATATTGTCAAAGCGTTTAAAAATATTGAAACAGATGTTTTGAAAATTTGACATTGAAAAAGCTTTTAAAACACTAATCACTCATCACAAAAAACTTTACTGTGATTGGTGCTTGTGTAGTTTTTTAACCAGGGACGGATTCAAGATACACCAGCAGCACCCAAACAACCCACGCCTAATGTAAACAAAACTACTGAACAGTATAACTTTAATAAAACAGAACAAGGTGAACGTGTTGCTCTCAGGAGCCTAGAAGGAGCACATACTGGCACACCGGCATCCTGTGCAGTGGAAATCTGCATCTTTCCATTTTCACACAACATGGAGGAGAAGCTAGTTTAAATCAGTATTTTTATTATTATAATAACATTAGATAAAAAAGTTAAAATTTTAATATCATAGTATACTGTTATTTTGTTAACAAATATTAAATTTTTATATATGCATTGTCATTTTGTTTAATAGTAGACTATATAGCTGACCACTAGTCTAATATTAATTCCAGTTGGACAAAACAGCAGTTTCATTTTCATTCATTAAAATCTTGCACAAGAAAAATGGCCACCTTTGGTCTCTTCATTTGTTAATGCTACTATCTCATCAATAATCAGAACCATTCATTAAGGAGGAGGTCAACAACTGAAACTTTACTGTAGCACGTTAAACCCTTTTTGTGTCCCATCCTATCCAGGCTGTAATTGGTCAGTTGACAAAAAGTGAAATTGACAAGCACATTGAGTTTATGAAAAGTTGAACCTATTTCAACAATAAGCACTTGATAGTTAAATGGCCAGCTAGCCAAACCGACAACCTCCTTATCTTCTCACTACTGTCTCCTGTCATTATGGTAGGTTGGAGTTTCTTGCATATTGTGCTCTTAAATCATTTTTCCAGTTCACGCCTAAGTTTCTTAGGGGGATATGCGAGCAAAATAGTCGCACTGTAGAGCCCTTTATAATGAAGTTACATAGGTTACAGAACTAGCTAAGTATGTTAGTCTTAAAGGTGTTAAAACCCCTCCGTACCCCCTTACCCTAACCTTCACAGGGGTGTGTGCCATGTCAATCAGTGAACCCAACAGTTCCTTTGTGTCGCTGCGGTCTCCAGGTGTTTATGTCATGTGACATAGGTCACGTGATTTCAGAAACGTAGGTTTGGTCGGGAAACAGAGTTTGAAATTGCCATTTTGTGTGGCCATGACAAACACCACAGATAGGGGCACTGTTGAAGGATACGCTTATATGAGTCGTATTTAGAGGTTTGTTAAAACTACCTATGTTGTCCTTTGAGGTTGGAGGACTTGTTGAAAACTTAATAGACTAGATCCAAATATGAAGGCTGTTTTCTGAATCTCTCAAATTGATTTATCACTCAGCGGGAAACCAACAAAACACAAAAGCAAAACTGCAGCTAAAGTCTCTGACAAGGGTAGGGTTGAGGGTTCAATTTCTTACTCAGGTTGCTGTTTTAGGAGCTAAATAAACATCTGATCAAATTGACTGTGCTTGTTTGTCTAAATATGTTCTATATTTGTTTTTCTGTTAACGTCTTCGTTGAAAAAGCGTGTTTATGACTGCAGGTGAATGCGAGTTTAAAACCATGCCAGAAATATAAAGATACACAAAAGAAATCACACAGGAACATTATCTGCTGCAGGAACATGATGCAGATGTGGTAACATGGTCTGAAATGAGGTTACAGATGATGAACAGGAAGCAAAGCAAAAAGCACATAAGGCTTGGTGACCTGCAGAAGCTGCAGCCACACAGTAAGAAAATCAACAATATGATTTCAACAACTGAAATAAGAAAGAAACTACACATTCATACACATTAACACATCGATGGAACAGCCATTGGGAACAAAATTGGGGTTCAGTATCTTGCTGAATGATACGGTGACATGCAGTCTGGTGGATCTGGGGATTGAACCACTCACCTTCTGATAAGTGGACCTGTCCACGGTCAGTATATTACCTGCAATAGTGGTCAGCGTGTCCCCAGTTTGGAGAAGCAGAGTTATACCAACCAGGAAGCTAAGCAATGTCCTGCTGTGGACAGGGTCAGCAGCAACTCATGTTTAAGCCACCTAAAGAAGGCCCACCAAAAAAAAGTCCATATCTGTTCAAGTGTACGCGATATGTTAAACATTTTGGCGCTTTACTTTGCCATCAGACAGCCATTTACTTTGGAAATACATTTTCTCAGCTGTACCACTTCAATGTTTCTATCCATAAGCATAACTTAGCTCTTAAAACAGAACCTCCAGAACTTTTACTTCCCCTTTAATGTGACCACCAGACATTCAGTTTCCTTTCTTGTAACAGCCTGTAGATCATTTGCATTTTAGTCTGACAAATGACAGCTGGTCTGATATTTTCTGTCTAGTCTGATTATTATGTTTTGATTTTATGATTATATCTTAGCATGTATAATCTGTTTAAAGAGTCCATGATGAAAGTAAGTGTTATTGTTCGTTACTGTAAGTACGTGCAGTAAAAGCCAGTAAAAAGACAATACTTTATCAGTACACCTGTGTGTAGGGTAAACGTGTAGAAAGGGTTAATTTAACCATCTCTGTGCAACGTTAGCTTGGCCATTAGCCAAATGACAAAAAGAGACAAACCAGCCGCTCCTCCTTTCTGCAGGTAACGTTAGCTCAGAGATGAAAGCGTCTAGTTTTTTATCTCTGATCC
>JALXJV020000020.1:16843672-16866252 GCA_024633595.2 Lepomis macrochirus | reverse complement strand
TTAACCTTTTACTTAACAGACAAAACCAGCGTTTGTGATAAAGTATTGACAAAAACACTAAAATCTTAATAAAGGATAGTAGTATAGTAGGATAGTTCCTTCTGCAGGTTCTGGAGATGCTCTTATAGGTAAACAAGTGGGTAAGGAGGCAATCGTTAATCTACAGACATTTCTAAGAGTGTAGAATACTTTTGTTTTGTTTTTGGGAAACATCTGTTACATTGAAGGAGGTTTGAAAGAAGGATTTCACAACCATGAGCTTAAAGTTGTTTTTGGGAAATAACGTCCAGATCAATGCTTGTTAGAAATGTTTTGCGGCTATGCAGAGGAGGGCAAAACTAATTTGAGAAAATGTGTGAAACTTCAAATAAGAAGTTACTGAATAACACTAAGAGAAGACAACATCAAAAAGAGTCCAGTGACAGTCAGGGAGATATGAGATAAGGGCATTAGTAGTAGCAGAAACATTTACAAGTTGTGATGATGCTGAGTTAGCCTCCTCTATATTACATCAACAGCTTTTGCTTCAATCTGTTGGAAAACAGAATAAATGAGGAATTAGGAAGACAATTTGAGAAGAAAATTCAACGACAATCCAGACTAAGAATCTGCAGCCACTAGCAGCTCTCTGAGGCTGCACTTAGGCACAGTGGTGCTTTGAGCTAAATGTTAACTTTAGCATGCTAACATGTCCACAATGATAATGCTAACATACTGATGTTTAGCAGATACGTTTACATTGTTCACCATTTCACTTTAGCATATAAACATGCTAACATTTACTAATTAGCACTAAAAACCAAGCAAACCTGAGGCCGATGGTTATGCCATTAGCTTAGCAGGTATTTGGTCATAAACAAATGAAAATTTTGACCTGATGATGGCACTAGATAAATGGATCAGCTAATTTGCTTGGATACATCCTCTGAACACAAGGAACGTCTGTACAAAATTTATAATATTCTATGGTGGTGGACCAACAAATCCAGAATGACATTGGCATCCGTAAAGCCGCATTAGCAGCGTGGCAAAAAAAAAATTGCAGTAAAAAAAAAAGCTGCACAGTGTGGGTTCAGTGCTCTTAAAACTTACCCTTTTTGTATTTTGTTGTTGTACAATAACCACAGAGCTGTATGTCACATCCCCGTCACTCTGAGCATCTGATCTCTGGGCAAGAAAGAAAAGAAAGATGGCAAACACAGATCAGTTGAACAGTTTTTTTTTTGTTTGTTTTATTCAATTACAAATATGTTGCAAGGTCTTAGGTTTCGTCTTAACATCGTGGTGTGTGTGTTGTGTTTTTTTATACAGGCTTATAGGTTTTTAGCCGTGCTCTTCAACACACCTTTGGAGCATCAAACTAGCTCCACCCAGGTCAAACCCCCCTCATTAGCTGAGCTTTATATAAAGCAGCTGTAGCATCATGGCTGCCTCTTTGCTTATTCCCTGCCTGTCTGTTGCCACATGGACCCTCTGTAGCTGTCTGGATGAGCAAGTAAAAAAACCTTGCCTTATGTTGTGGTCGGCTTTTGGTGGAGGCTAGGCACGCTAGTGTGGGTTCCCTCACGGATTGTAGTGTTAATGGCAGTGGGGCACGATTTGCTGTGAACCGGTTTGCAGTGACCATCAATTGCAGTGAGCACATGTGGTGGCTAAGTTGGTGCACCCCTGGAGCACACCCTCAGTTAGACTGCCTCCCCACAGCTGGCCTTTTTTGTTTTGTCCAATAATAACGGAGTGTATTTTGTTAAATAAAAACCTGTTTACTAAATGTGTAATAAATTTTCATCTTCCATTGTAATTTGATTATTTACTTGCATTATTCACCATTTTCCTTTCCAGGCACTTCAGTTACTGATTATCAATAAATTTTATTTTGGAGCCACGTCTCTGTCGTACTTACCTGTGTAGCCTTTCTATAAAGGTTTAGTCAAAGAAGAAAAACATTTCCTGGAGTGGAAGTCCCCAGGTGGCGTTGTCGGATAGTTTAATTCTAGTGGCCTGGCCACGCTTCATTTCATGCATTCTGGTGATTGTTTCTACTCCAATTTTTGCCTTTAATGCATCACTTTATAGTGGAAATGTCTACTTATATAAAGGGATTTTTTTTTTTTTTTAGGTGTGAGGTGACAATTCAAAATATAACATAGAATATAATGAAGTAAGAATCTCAGGCGTTATGTATCACTTTCTAATATGTATTATCTCATTTCATGTAGACATGATTTAGTCTTGCGTCCTCTTTTGTTTGAAGTAACCTCTTTAAATGTGCATGTGGCATCTTTTGTCGTCAATGATTAATTAATTTAAATTAATTTATAAACCCCTGGACTTTAATAGCTCCTGTGTTTCAGCAAGTTTTCTGCTCATGTTAACTTTTTGCACATTCAAGATCTATTACACAGCTGACATTTTGAGGATGAAGTCATATATTGAGAATAAAGTCACACTTCTGATCAGGCTTAACTCACAACAGGTCCACACAAATGTTAATTTCACCACCTCTGATAAAGTGCAGCTCACAGACGCTTCAGTGGGAAGCATTCTGGAGTGATGACATAGTCCCAAGCAAAGCAAGGGTGTCTTTAAGCAAATGTGAAGCACAGCAGTGACAAAGGCCTACAAGTCTAAATAACTGTAGATTGCCAGGAAATATTAAAACATACACATTACTTGAAGCAACCTATTCTACTAGACTTTTATTCCTGGGGGAAAAATAAAAAAAAAAATAAAAAAAAAAAAAATATATATATATATATATATATATATATATATATATATATATATATATATATATATATACAAAAAATAATCTCAGATTACTATAATATAATTATAGTGGCACTAATACTCCACCATTGTTATTTATGTTATATCTCTTATTTATTTGGGGCTGATTGTTAATTGTTTGTGTACCAAATGACCAAAAGACAACAGTGGTTATATTTTATTTTTAATCAAATTATTGCAAGGGACTAGTGTTGTAGTTAAGACAACCCAAACTGAGTCAGAAACAATAAGTAGTTGCAATATGTTATTATTTTAGTGGAAGACTAACTTGCTTGACGTTTTCCCCATGTAATTAATATTACTGTATGTTATGTTCTCTTTAGCCAGATGAAGGACCAAACCAAATGTTATTTACATAAACTTTACACACTGTTAGACTAGATTAGCTCAAGATAACCGCCTTTGTGAAAAATAGTAAGCTTGAAGCATTTCATGTGCAGTAAATACTTTAAGGTAAACACATGAAAAAAGAGGAAGTACCATTTAGCATAGGATTTATTAAAACCTCATTTTATAGCCATATTGTGATCACATAGTTAAAATTGAGTTCTGATAAGGGTGATAAAAAGAAAATATAAATATATATGAAGAGGGTCTTGTTAAAAAAAAAAGAAAAAAACCCATATGGTTCACCCCCAATCATTTTCACACTGTCCCTTACCTGGCCTGAAGTTGCTCTCTTTTTCTTAACAGTGCTGTATGTTACTTCTGCTTCAGGCTGTATTGAAAGAGGAAAAAAAGAAAAAATAATGGCAGGTGTGAATCAATAACCATAACTGGTTCATTCATTGCCACATTTGTAATCACATATGTGCTTACAATACATAAAATGTTTTTGTTTTTTTTTAAAGCTAGCTGCAAAGGGACAGTACAGTATAGTCACAGACATTTTTATGTCCCTTTGTGTAGCCATATTGTAAAAATATAAAAAAGTACTGGGAAATGAATCAGCATATCTTACTGTTGTTGTGGCTGACTGTTCCGCTTTGGTTTGCTCTATAATTTGGAAATAAAAGTGAAAAAATAATTTTACTGACTCCCAAAACTGAATGCCAGAAATGCACTACAGTCTTCATTTAAAGTAACAGTTTATGAATAAAAAACAGTTTTGGCTTGAATTGTTTTGATCAAAGTTTAGCATAGACTTACTTTGTCTGTTTAGCATAAACCAGATGAACAAGGTCACAATTACAATGAAGATCAATACACTCAAAGGGATGATGAGGCTCTTTAGGTCAAATGGAACACTGCAGCATACGTTTAAAGCACACAGTGCAAATTAATTAAGATAAACAGATTTGTTTAAACAGTGCAACAATATAGTTGTGTGCAAATGCAGTCTTCTGACCTGTGCTGCTTAGCCTGGACTGTTGTTGGTGTTTGGTCTGCAAAACAGAGGTGAGATTCACAGTCTCAGGAGTATGTCATATGACAGTAAATGGCTTGTTGCTTTAATTGTAACTATAATCCAAAATCCTATTCTCTTGTTCATGTTAAATAAAACACCTACAAATGACTGTAGGCCCTATTTGACAAGTATTTATAATTTATTTAATTTTTTTCGATAATACAACATTTAGAATGTAAAATTACTTACAGTCCTTACTAGTAGTAGGTTGCTCAGCAACAGTTACATGCACCGGCATCTGAGAGTCTCCTTTGACACAATAATACCAGCCGCTGCTCTCTCTCCTCAGTTCACTCATAGTCACAGTGAAAACATTAGGGACACTTTTACTGATGGTCACTCTTGTTCCATCTATTGATCCAGACTGATCTGTCACACAGGAGCTTCCAAGCCGGCACCACTTTATTTCTCCAGAGTTACTGTAGTTACAATCGATGGTTATTTTTTGGCCATTAAATCCAGTAATCTGCTGATGATTCACATAGAGACTTGGTGTACCTTAATGGAAAATAAATATTATTAAATCAAGAACTGTCACATTTGGTATTTATTGGTGATGTTTCCAGTAAACCAGTGGATAAATACTTTCTTCATCCTATATTGTCATTACTTCTGACTGACAAAGTCTTAGCAAGCTCCTCTGTGTTTTTCCTCCAAATCTTTTAAATTTCACAAAGGATTTTAAATATGCATAATGATGGTTGTTGGAAATATTTCTTAGGTGTCTTAATTGATGTAACAGTGAAAGGTAAGACAGGTCTAGCTTAGAGTAATATAGCTGACTCCATAAATATTTGACATTATGGCTTTAGATATTTCTCATGTGTACTTGTTCTCGTCAAGTAGACAACAATAGACTGATTAGCTAGAGACAGTAGCTCAGGCGTCAGGCTAGCAGATATGAGTGTTCTCTGGGAATCTAACAAGGTTGAGCCATACAAGAATGTTTACAAGAACTAACTGGCTGCACAGATTAGAGTACAACTCTTGGATAGTAAGAGATTCCAATATGATGAAGCACTGGAATCTAAACATCAGATAGATTAGGTGTTCTAGGTGAAGATGACCTAATAGAGAAACCTACAGGCTCTAGGGGGAAGACAGAAACATAAAAGGGACCACAAGATGTTATCCTTCAGATTTGGTGTTGGCATTTGGCGTGTTCACATGTTGTATGCTGGCACTGTATCTCCTCGGCCGGGCTCAATAAACTATGCTATGTTAAGTCTTCATCAGTCTCGAAACTTCTTCACACCTGAACCTGGCTCACCACAATAATTTCCTAACAATTTGGCGTCACGTGCACAGGATCTCAACAAAACAACAACTGGTAAGTGCAAATTTATTTTATTTTGCCTTGCCATGTTGTGTTTGGCGAGATCAAAGAAATCTGTGTAGTAGCCTAACTATAATCTGGCTGTGAATAATTTCTAAGATTATTAAAGAACATTTAAGATTAAAGAGGATTCAAGTCTGGGGACAGTGTCCTGGCTGATCTCTCTGCGAGCAGGGCTCGGGACAAATGTGTCATATAACAAATGTTCAAATTTAAATAAAACTACAAAAATAAGTAATCGAGTGAGCACAAAAGGTCTAAACTAGGAATTTGATCTATAAAATCCCTTTGGGACGATCAATGGTTGGTTTGTAGATTTGAAACTTAAAAGACTGCGTGGTGTTTAACCAACGCAGCCCACCGAAAGGGTGGTTTCTGGGACAGCTTCGGGCTGTACCCGACAAGTGGTTGGTTTGTAGATTTGAGACTTAAAAGACTGCGTGGTGTTTAACCGACGCAGCCCACCAAAGGTGGTTTCAGGACAACTTCGGGCTGTACCCGACACAGTCACAGAACCGCACCGTGAGGTTAACTCTTTGGTGAAGACGTTCTGGGGTAAGCACGATATGAGGGGCTTATTTCGGTTAATCAAGACCGGTGCTGAGATTGTGTCCAGAGGGAAAGATGGCTCTGGTTGCTTGTGGCTTCAGAGACCTGTATGTTAATTTAAAAGTTGTGTACACAAGGTGAAAGTACTTGAAATATGAGTCTTCACTCCTAAGTCATCAAAATCGCCAACCACTAAAAGCAAAATAAAGGAATTGAAGAAGTGTTGAGACTTGTGAAGTTGCAGCAGTGTTTATTGAAATTTTTATGCATGTTTGATGTTTGATGTGATTTGTAAATATGGGAAATCAGTCCACAGCAGAGACTAAAATTAATCTGTAGTTACTTCAATAAAAGTAAAAATTTAAAGCAAAAAACACACCCAATGATGATTTTAGTTTTAAAGGTTGATAAAAGTAAATATGTAAAACAAAAGGATCAATCTGCAAGTATCTGGCAACCGGAGTCAAGAGCATAAATCAGAGTGTCCCTGACATTAAGTCAGAATATGAAGCAATGTTTTACACACACATGCTGATTATCAGTAGACAGAAAAGTCTCTAGTTTTCTCCACTTTGTTTGTATGTGAATTAATAAAGGCTGAATGACTATATAAAAGTCGTTTATAAAAGTAAACAGAAAATGGCTAATAAAGGGTACTTCAAACTATGACCATACTGCCTGGGATTTCAAATATATGAAAAGAATGTACTGACTTAGTCAGCTGTGGCTTATCAGTGTGATGCTGTGACTGAGAATGGCAAACAACGAGTAAATGGCTGAAGAACTTAAACAGTGACAAAGAGCTAAATATGGTTCATGTCTTAGGCCAGTGAGGGATGCTGTGTTGCAAAAATAAAACTGTGAAAAATTATGAAAATAAGACTTAATGGTAACATTTGATAAACAGCCGACATTAGTATTTTCACTGAGTACTTCCAAAGCCCAAAGGAACATGTAAAATGTGTATCAACTTTTCAGAAGATATGGTCAATCAAATGCTTTTATAAAATTAACAGTAGTGATCGGTTTATTTTTAAATTCTACTTAACTGTTATCTAATAGAGCAATTATCTTTAATATAAGCAATTTCAAATAAAAAATATTTTCAATTCAATACTGTACATAGACACGCAGAGAAAGATGAAAAAAAGGCAAGTGTCATTAAACAAAACTAGGTACTGTAGGGTCAGCAAGGTTTTCACACATAGTGGTACAGATATCACCTATTCTTATGTCACCAAGGCTACCAAATCAGATTAACAGGCCTCAACGCCCAGTTTAGATTTACAGTATATTTACATTTATTTATCTAGCTGATGCTTTTATCCAAAGTGACTTACAAGCTAGTGTCAGAGGCCTCAGCCTCTGGAGCAACTATGGGTTAAGTGTCTTGCTCAATGGTGTCTCACAGTGTACACCATTAGTTTGATCACTCAAGTCTGACACTTACAAAGATCATAACAAATACATATTGAGGTTAAGCAGAAGTCAGTTTTTCTTCTTTGTGCAAGCTGAAAATAAATAAACATTAATTAAATTAAATGAACACATTAATGAAATTGTCTAATTTCAGTTACAATGTAGGTTGCAAAATGTTTATTCTTTCTACAGTTACTATCTAAAAGAAAACTAGTTTTCAATTAGTTATTATTTTGATTCTAAAAGTAAAACGTCAATAAATATTAAATTGAGTTTGTAGGCAAGGTGTTTGTATAATATGATTACTATGAAGCACTCCTTTTAACAGCATGTTTTGAGTTTTGATTAAAAATTATTGTTTTAAACTAATGTTATAAAGTTAACTTCTGACCAGTTGATATTAATTTTTCAGATAGGCAAGGCGGGTGTATTTACGTAGCACATTTGAACAGCAGGGCAATTCAAAGTGCTGTACAGAAAACAACAAGGCAACATAGGGCAATATAAGGATACATTTAGATACAATGAAAGTTTAGTGTTAAATAGAAAATAAAACTAGGATAAAACATGACAGCAAAATATATACTGCATGCAAAATTAAAGTAAGATTCGGAGACTAAACCACTAAGATTTCTGGCTTGGTTTGTGGTTTTGTTTTGTTTTATTTTAAAGACTGTGGGTTGAAGCTGAATATTGACAATTTAATTGTTCTTCATTTGCTCCATAAAAGAAAATGACATAAGTTTTGATTTTGTTTGGTTGGGGAAATTTCCGTTGATTAGTTCCATACAGCTACTCTGTATTTGTATAGGATTAAGTAATATGGGTGATCTATCTCACCTTATTCAGATAAAAAGTAGAATTTTTTTCTAAATTGGTCTCACAAAAGTTCAACCTTGAGTTCGGGAGCTCACAAAACAGGCTGTCTGATAAGACACACACAGAAATAAACCTCCCTTGGTGCTCCTAGGATTGTTTACATTCCCTCTCTGACACTGAGTGAGCACGTTTTACAGGCATCAGAGCAAAATTCACATTTTATATATTTCTTAAATTATAATTATTGGTTTCCTTAGAGTTTATTAGGGCCTTGATTTATAAAACACTTTTGAGTTTGTACTTTCCGCTTAACTAAAAGATAATTTGACTTTTGAAAGTTTTGCCACACTGTAGGCAACAATATTTTATACCTTAAAGAAACAGGTAAACATATCAAAATCTGAAATTATTTAAAATAATAAATCAATAAATAAAAATATTCTGACAACTGTAACAATCCTTTTATAGAAAGTATTCCTAAAGTTAATAAACCTAAAGAATGGGCACTTTGTTTAAAGTTCTGGAAGCTATGTGCAATTTAAATATTGACAGAGGTTTATTCAAATCTGACCTCATTACTTTAAGATTCCAAATTTAAGCAGTGGTGAATTTGTGTTCACCTCTATCAATCTGATAGTCAGTAGTATCTCTGCAGTATTCAGGCCTCAGAGGTGGTGGAGCCTTATTTGACCTTCTTGACCCGATGAAAGCACGTTGCTTCTGAGAAAGCATGTGAACAGACTCTATTCTCCTCCTGAAATGAAACGTTTGACTGAAAGAGGTCACAGAGCATTGCTTGCCAAGCTATCAGCCAAGGGGTCATCAACAAGGGGTACATTTTGGAAAAATGGTTGCCTCCCCTATACCACACAGACTTTGCTGCCGTCTGCTGTGCCTCCTCCACACACCAAAACAGAGATGTGTTCCAATTATGGATTTATGGCTCCGCTGAAATGGACTTTATTGCTGTCACTCTGGACTCTGCACCTGAGCGTGTATAATGAACTGAAAGCATGACATCTGCATTCAAAGACTTAAAGGCTGCTCCCACATCAGCACCAGACAAGATCTGCCTTTTGGAGACATACTGCTTCATAATGGGCATTTGGGTTCAAAAACATGGCTCTCATTACCACTGTTGGCTCTCTATATTTATAAGATGCCTCCTGTAAAGGGAAGCCCAGTCAGTTTGCTAGCTGTTACAGCTAAAGCTATTCTAAAGAGCGATATCAGTGTTATTGTTAGGCACTCTAATGTTATGTGTTTGCTATAACAAATCTGCACGTTCTGAACACTTCTGTCAAGCTTAACACAGGACAGCTGATCGGATCAGGTTACAGTGTGACCATTCTTTCTAATTCTGATATCTTAGTTAATAGAGCCTCCATATCCAGTTGCATTGATCCTATAAGTTGATTGACTTTGATGAAATGCTTATTAAACAACAATATAGGATATGTTAGGTCTCATTACAACATTACAAAGATAACAGCTTAAAACCTAAGCTATATATGCAATGAGATAATTTTGTTATGAACTGAAGTTAGATAAATGAAATTTAATTGAACTGAATACTGGAAATAAAATGGACTTAGATCCATTGTAACTTAAAAGTGCTAATACCCCAGACTAGAACTAATTTATTAAAGCGAAAGTTCTACATTAAAAATTTTACTTGAAGTAAAAGTACAAAAGCACTAGCATAAAAAAAACATGCTTAAAGTACCAAAAATAAAAGTACTCTTAATTTGACCATTTCAAAATACAAATTATATGATTTAAATATTATTACTGTTGATTCTGTAGATGATAACAATGGAGCTCATGGTAATTAATTTAGATACTGATGGGAAGCTTCAAAGTTTCTCCAGTTTGTTTCTCGAGGAAATAATTCAAGTTTTTCTTTGTCTAAATTAATACATCATCATGTTTTTGTTGACTATAACTTTGAATAAGATAATCTGAATCTGCAAAATAACTAAAGTTATAAAATAAATGTGAAATGAAATAATTAAAGAAATACAATATTGACCTTTGAGATGCGTTGGAGTGGATATACAAAATATGAAAATAATGGAAATACTGATTTCAAGTACAGTAGATTAAGTAAAGGTGCTTAGTTACTTACCACCTCTGGACACAGATAAATCATCTAGGCCAGACTTAAAGCAAGTCCACATTCCAAAATTTGGTTAATATTATTTTTTCTAGTAATGATTCAGATGAGATTCTCAAATACCTATCCTTTAGTGTATGTTGTCACAACATAAAGACATTACACACTACATACTGTTTGATTTGCCTAATGGAATACCTGCTCATTAAACTACAGTAAATGACATACAAATATGTCTAGATTTAGCTGAGGGCCGAACTACCACCAGTTGCCCTGTTTCAAGAGATGCGTTTTGATTTTTATGACAACATCCTGCAAAACCTCTAGTTATCCAACACACTGAAAGCTATTTTCTTGTTTCTACTATTGGCTAGTGTAGTTCACTTTCAGGTCAATATGCTTTATGCCATGAATGTTTAAGTTAAACTGTGTTGTCAAAGCGGTTTGCACCAAAATCCAAAAAGGTTTGCATTTAACATAATAATTAATTAATCATGGCCATTCAAAATAGCAATTATTAAGTAATAATAAATACAGAGAGGACTTAAACTACAAACAAAAATGAACAAGTACATGAGCTGCACAAGGAAGTGATACTGATTCTGTTAAAGAATATTTTGTTTCTAACAATACTTTACCAATTAATGATACAAAATGCCAATCCTAATTCCTTTCTTAATTTCTTCCTACATGTGTTAATCTGGGTTGCACTACGGCAGCAGAAATTAATGAAAAGGGGAATAAATAAAAGAATTATACATAATGTTTTTTAGCGGACATCGTAAAATCTTTTGCTATGACTATGACATGTCAATTAACCAGAAGAAAAGATAACCCAAAGTCTTATACGCGGTACTAAGATTTCAATGTACAATAAAAGACATTATCCAAAGAAATGACAACAAGTCTGAAATAGTAACTTTAAAATGATGAAATTGAGCCTAAAGATGCTCTGAAAGAAAGGATGACAATATTGTTAAAGAGATCTTTATCTACGTTCCTCTCTGTCAGCATGGCATTGCAAAACTGCCATGACTATCTAGGATGTTTCAGGTGTCCTAATGCATACTGTCCTCTGTCCACCTTCCACACAAGTTGATCTCTTGGCAGCTGGGGAGGGTTTAATAATGCCTAAAGATCCAGAAAGTCTACCTCCCTAAGGATGGGTGAGTAGCTGACTCCAAGGGTGAGAAGAGACTGCTTGTGGTGTTGTTGGAGGAGACTGTGTGATACAGCACACCCATTAAAAGAGGATGCAATATTGAAATCAGAAGAATGTAAATATTAAGAATATTTTAACTCATTTTTCTAAACTAATTGATTAATTAAATAGGGAATAATATCAATAAAAGTAATAACTTAAACACAAAAGTCTCAGAGTAATTGCAAACAACTAACTGAAAAGAAGTCATGTAAAATCATTAAACCAAACATCTGATCTAATGAAATGTACAAAACCACTCTGCTCTGGACTGAACATAGGAATACGACATAGGACTAACAGAAACCTTTTAATTTTCAGGAATTTTGGCGGACTCCTAAAACCATCAGAGGAGCATATTCTGTTGATTTCTGTATCTCTGTAAGTGTATGAAAGTGTATGATCTTGTACTAATCCAATCTTTGTATGAGTTTTCTTTGTCTCCCAGGTGAAAACATCCATTCCATGCAAGGGCTTGCACCACCTTTTACGTTACAAGGCGGTCCACTGCCAAGGAGAGGGAGCAGGATCCTGCTCTTTTTCTTTTCTGCTAAATGATCCAGATCAGGCCAGGGTGGACCCGGCGGATCACAATAACAGCGTGAGGGCTCTCATCGCGGAGCTCACCAAAATTGCCACAATGTCACACAATGTCCTCCAACCTAAATACGGAATCCTGGACTTCCACTAACACTTTTCTGCTCAGCAACAAAGTAAGACTGCATTGAACAATGAATTGACAAGCAGACTTTATCAGAAGGCGTTGTCATGACAAAACACAGCAGAGCTATTCAGAAAAGACTTATGGACATGCTCGTTAAGCTCAAATGGATCTCAATGGTTTAAAAGTCCTACCCATGAAAGATGAAAGACTGTTTTGTTGCACATTCAATTTTATACTCTACAAGTAAATGATGGTAATCATCCCATGATATAATTTTGATGGGAAAGTACAACTTTCTGTAAAGTATGGAATATTAATTGTGATATTCAGATGAGTTTCTACACTTTGCTTCTTCTCACCTATAAACTTGAAAGCAATTATAACTGAAGCATCAATGATGAGCAAAACAACACACTGTGTTCAGTAGTCTAAGTAAAAACAAATTCAACCATTAGTTTAAGGATTAACTATGCACAAGAACATAAACTAAGCAAAATATGTCAAACCATACCAAGATTAATGCACTCTCAAATGTTTATTAAAATTTAGTTCACCAAAGCAGATAGTAAAATTTTAGACAGGTATGATTTGAGTTTTCCTTTAATCAAACTAATAAAGGTTAAGTTTTACAAGGCACCGCCCATCCCCTCCCAGATTAAGAAAAAGCTGTTGTTTTCTTGTTGTTGTAGGTTAATCTGTATTACAAACCATGAGGTATGGCTAGTTACCACAAAAAATATAGAGTTGCTAATTTCTGGCTAAGAGTAAATTAAATCTGTTCAGGGACCAATATCTTAATATACAATCTCTATAAGAATAGCTTCTCATCTGTACTATCTCTGTAGGAAACTTTAAAACATATAAGAGGATTTCAATACTCTTTCCATAAAATACATGAATTAGAATCAGGATTTTCTGTGAATTATCCCTGAAAGACTCCCACACAAGTTCAATACATCTAGAAACTAATACTTCTGGAATCACTTGAAATTTAATGTAACTTCATAGCCATCTATGTATTAATTATGTTAACATGATGCAATATAGCTGGTCAAAGGACAGGAATATGGTACAAGGCTTACCTTAATTACATACAGTATAGAGAACATATAAAGTAAAGTCGATTAATGTAATGAGATAATTTTAAAATAGACTCATCCGCTTCTTTAGCAAATCTTCAGTTAAAATAATTAAAGTGTCGAAAAGACAAACAGACATGTTCAAAACAGAAATAAAAGCAAACAGTTGGTGTCTCTAACAAACTAGATATAGATTTCTATTTTGATGTTTCTTTGTTTTGATGGGTCCGGTAGTCCTGTTTTGTGGCTTTATTTTCTGGTAGCTTTAGTTCAAAAAATTGGGCTCAGGTTAGAGGGACAACTCAGATCCTCGACCCTTTGTGGGTTGGTCTAGAGGAGGTCCCCTTCCTTTTATTAATTTTGGCCGGCTCATCACTCTTCTGTTATTCATTGGTTTTATGCAAAATGTTTTACTGGAACCAGAATATTAAATTAATGATAGACACCTGACTACCTGCTTTATTATAGAAAGTAAAAGACTAACATTAGGATTAAACAAACCATGAACTTAGAAACTATTTCCCTCAAACTCTACTTTCCTTTCCTCCTTTTTGTATACAGTTCAGATTCTATTAACAAAGGTTATCACCTAGTTGTTCACCATTAATAATATAATAATCATAATAATCTTTATTTGTAGAGCACTTTTCAAAAACAAGTTACAAAGTGCTTTAACAAGTGTAAAGACAATAATAGCCAAAAGACAATAAGACAAAAACTATACAAGATAACCTAAGAAAACATTGACAAGACTAAAATACACTTTTAAGATAAATATACAATAACAGAAAATGTAATAAGATAAAGGGATAAAGTCAAATAAGATCGGGAAGGCTCTCCTATAAAAGTATGTTTTAAGAAGGGACTTAAAGAGTTCACTGACTCAGCTGACCTGATTTCCTCGGGCAGGCTGTTCCAGAGCCTCGGGGCCCCAACAGCAAACCATTAGACAAGAGTTTTAATAGAATAAATCTACAATAGAATATTTCATCAATGAAAAATGTTCATTTATATTGATAAAATAAGAGGGAGTCGAGGGGATGTGGTTAGATGACTTAATTACTGATCATAATAATTGAGTGCCAATTATCAGGTTATTACATTTTAATAATTAAAATTAAACTCATTTTCATTGAGTTGTAAGAAGTTGACTATTTTCTATTGGAATGAAGGTCCTCCTGGTCTAAAGTAAGCAAAAAGATCCAAAGTAGAAATTTTTTGCATCATTAAAGATAATTAATATATTGAAATTTACTGCTTGAGAATGTTGTAAACAGGACTAAACTACTACAGATCAGATTTCCACCAATAGACTTTGCTAAAAAAATAGCATCTTATGGTTTGACTCAAAAAAAATTACATATTATATTTTCTTAGGGAGTTCTAAAGTTACTGTCTTCTAAGGTTTTAAACATATTGTGTTATGATGAGAATAATAATCCACGGTAACTTAAAAAAGTGTAAGCGAAGTTAAGAATATCTTACTGCTGCAGAAATTATTAATTTCACTTATTTGTTTCAATATTTCCCTCTGGGTGTGATGGTTTAAAGCTCCAGGTCATAGCGGATGACCTGTACAAATGAGAGTACTGATGGCTTTTGAATGGACAAAAAGGGGACTCAATATTTGTATTCACATTTTGAATTAATACCAGTTAAGCGCCTAATAAAAATGTGATAATGTTTTTAATTTAAATTGATTAATTTAAAATATTTACCAGTTAATTAAAAATGTATTTGAGATGTGACTTGATATAGGGCAACACAGGTTGTCCTCCTTTTCCTTTTGAGGGTTTCTTTTAAGTACAAGTAGTTATAGCGTAAATCCACGATGACTGTGATAAGAATTTACTATGTTATTTCAAATGTTAAAGTTAAATCAATACTTTATGTATGATAAATGGGATCTACATCAGCTTTACCTTAAAGGGGTTTAAATGTTTAATATTTACGTGTCATGCAATATGAACATACCAAGTATGATAATAAGGGATATTGATCAATGCTTTGCTTTGGGATAGACATTTTATTATTAATATTCATTACGAATTGTGCCTATGTATTCAGATGATTGCAATGTTTGCATGGTTTATGGTCTTATTTGAGTTTAGCTATAAGTGCATCTGTGAGTTTTCCTCTGATTTTCTATATTGAGGTTTTCTCCATTGTGCACTGTTTAGGGAGTGTAGCTAGTCTCATAAGCCTTTTTTGCCCATTTTATAACTTTTAACTATAATTTCAGACTTCAATACATGAAATATAGAGAAGTGGGTGTTTTTGGCTATGAGCATGTGACCGGTAACCTCTGTCAGGGACTTATCACTTGATAAGACTCTTTATTATTAGTTTAGAGCAGAATAATCTTTTGTGTCACAGCCACTGTTAGGCTGCGTGGAGACAGAGCTTATGGGACGTGTGTAGCTAGATGATGTAAGGTTTCTTACATTTCCATATGTACAATAATCATTCTAACTATATGATAATAACAACAGAAATGGTTTCATGTTGGAAAATGTATTTTATATTTACGGGCCAAGGATAATGTTGATTTAAATGTTTGTGATCTTAACTACTGTGATTGATTTTTGAAAAAGTACCAACCCAACTCTGAAGATGTCCTGACTGGTCCATAGCATTTAGCAAGTTTTTTAATAACTGGGTTCCCAAATTTATAAAGGGTTTAGTGATTGAGTTTATCTTTTGATAAAAAATGGGGGAACTGTTGGAAATATTTCTTAGGTGTCTTAATTGATGTAACAGTGAAAGGTAAGACAGGTCTAGCTTAGAGTAATATAGCTGACTCCATAAATATTTGACATTATGGCTTTAGATATTTCTCATGTGTACTTGTTCTCGTCAAGTAGACAACAATAGACTGATTAGCTAGAGACAGTAGCTCAGACGTCAGGCTAGCAGATATGAGTGTTCTCTGGGAATCTAACAAGGTTGAGCCATACAAGAATGTTTACAAGAACTAACTGGCTGCACAGATTAGAGTACAACTCTTGGATAGTAAGAGATTCCAATATGATGAAGCACTGGAATCTAAACATCAGATAGATTAGGTGTTCTAGGTGAAGATGACCTAATAGAGAAACCTACAGGCTCTAGGGGGAAGACAGAAACATAAAAGGGACCACAAGATGTTATCCTTCAGATTTGGTGTTGGCATTTGGCGTGTTCACATGTTGTATGCTGGCACTGTATCTCCTCGGCCGGGCTCAATAAACTATGCTATGTTAAGTCTTCATCAGTCTCCGAAACTTCTTCACACCTGAACCTGGCTCACCACAATAATTTCCTAACAATGGTTTAGGGGCTTTTACCTGTCTTGACTGACAGGTGAAAATGCTGTCTATCGTCTGACCCTTTATCAATCTCCACAGAACACCAATAATAATCCGTGTCCTGATCCATCAGATCTTTCATAGTCACAGTGAAGATTCTTTGGCTTTTATCATCAGAGATTAAAAACTTTCCTGAATTTTGTTGGTTTGTTCTGACTGCATATGAGCAGGAGGTCCAATAATATCCTTTACACAAGTATTTCACGTTGTTCATGTATTGTGAGTCATAGAGACATGGGATAGTGATTGAATCTCCAGCCTTCACTGGTACTTGACTGACTGTAGTCATGCTACAAATTCCTGCAACAAGAACAAATACAGTATTTTAGTTGATATTCAATATTATCTTCTTTCATATGACCGGCCTGTTGTGGAAGTTCATATTTGCTGTTGTTTCAAGTATTAGGTTATTAATGTCTTCAAAACATAGGTATGAAATATAAAATTGGAGGGAATTACTTGTCCAACTAACAGTTACCATTATCATCATCTTTTGACAGAACCATCAGGAGCACAAGACATACACAGTTATAAAATAATTCAT
Organism: Lepomis macrochirus; assembly: GCA_024633595.2. Taxonomy (NCBI): domain Eukaryota; kingdom Metazoa; phylum Chordata; class Actinopteri; order Centrarchiformes; family Centrarchidae; genus Lepomis; species Lepomis macrochirus. The sequence goes on along the minus strand of JALXJV020000020.1, from coordinate 16,848,980 downwards.
GTGACTGACCTGTGAGTCCAGTGAGGATGAGAAGAAAGCTGAGATGCAAAGCCATGTCAGTGAGTGAGCAGACAAAACACATTGAACTACTGCTCAGTGAAAGTGAATGGCTACTTCCTAATTTCTTAAATATGATGATGCAACAGTTTGTCCGTCTGTCTTCCTCCTATTGCAAGGAAGTTGCATTACATTGGTTAGTTAAATGATGTATAAATATATATGCAGCTAGAGTGTACTTTCCAAATACGCTTAATTGTTTTCTGGGAAGGTTTAAGTTTACCATTATCAGACATCAACGGGGAAAGTCCAAAGTGAGAGAAACACATAAACTGTATTAATAAAGACCTAGTATGACTGTATTGTTAGCTTTTTAATAGTGTTTTTGATCATTTTCACCAGTGTCTTATAATAAGCATTAGTAATCTAGTAGCATTATCTAACATTAGCTATTAAGTTGGTGCTACACAAACTGACAAACAAAATGACCAGCAAAACAAATTCCACGTTAGGATAAAAAACAACAAAAAACTTTTATGCGCTGAAGCGTGTCGGGCCAAATGAGAATCAGATCGATGATGGGCTAAAACACGGTCAACAACTGAAAGGTGTTTGGGTCATATAGAGACCCCCACTTTGTTTTGGATATAAAAACTGAGCCAGAGTTGTCTTTCATCCCTATGGAACAGGTAAACGTTACTGCAAAGTATGTTAAATACATGGTGATTTTGTGTTTAGCTGGCAAGAAATGATGTGACAATACAAAAAAAATGGGGAACAATTTGTTTCTAAAACCAATAGTAATACAAGGCAGGGGCAGCTAGCTAGATTAGCTGAGCCTCTTTGAAATATGAAATATACACAGTCATCAGAAAGAAGCTGGTTAAATGCAGTCAATGTAACATTATTATTATGCAATGAGCATGGATTAGTTGTTGAATCCTGCACTCACGAGGCTGATATACAAAAAATGTATGACACGTGCAGGCAGCCTTTTCAGTGTGGCTGCTGTGAAACAATGTTAGCGCTTTCTTGTGAGTTTTGGGAAGGTAGTGAAAGTTAGTTTGGAGCCCTAAATGTTCTCAGAAAACAAATTTATGGATAACCTTGTGTTGGCTTTAGAGTTTGCAAACACCAATCAAAAAAAGAAGACGATGTTCACTCCTTGAAGGAAAACCTGCACTGCCACAAGATGGAGATCGAGAAAGTCAAAAGGTCCTAGAAGGCAGAGCACGACTAGGTCGAAATTTTTCTTTAACAAAACTGTGATACAGTTCAATGAAGAGTGGGAAAGCTGGTTAGTAGCTAGTAGCTGCCAAGCTGAAAACTCTGTAGCAGGACTGTGAGAAGAAGCCAACCCCATTCATTCAGGAAAACAATGATGAGGTGATCTCCATTGTCAGAAAAGAAATGATGGCACTGGTAGGGGGGAACCTGGTCAAGCTAAAAAAAAATAAATAAAGGCTAAGCTCCACTAGAGCAAGACACGGTGGTACACATAACACAACTCTGAAGGATGGTTGGATGATTGTTGGAGCTGGCACCATTGGAGGAGAGCTTTAAGAAAACACAGGAGCTGCAGAAACACAGCAGAGTTGGCTGCCAAGGAATGCCTGTATGCTACAGCTGATACTTTTCATACTGCAGATAGCTACTGCCCTCTAGTAATACAAGTTAAGTATTGCATTAAAGTGTTTGCACAGCCCATATCATTTGAATAAAATGCCCACACTGGAAAACACTCAGGTAGTGCAAAATATTTTTTTTATTCTACATGTGGAACTATACCAAGGTTCAGACTGTTATACCAGTTGTCTGACAACATTAAGAGTGACACCCTTGTTTTAACCAGAAAAAGAAGTCTCACTCAAAGACTATCCGAGAGAAGAATCTTCTCTCCAACTCAGGCTTCCGCCGACGTCTTCTTGCAACAACTTGTCACTCACGAGATATCAGATCGAGCAGTGTTCCTCGTGTACTTTAATGTGATCAAGCACAATCTAATTGCGGTAAACAATATGCATTAATGCCAAGTGTAAATGGGGTGTAAATGACTTGCTTTTCTCTGTCGGTGGCTAGTCAAAGTACAAATTACATAAACATTACAAAGGCTGGCTGCATAAGGGCACAAAGAAAGCACGAGTTTCGAAAATAAAATCCTACCCTACCAGACGCTGATCATTTCTGTGGCAAATTAAAAATAGAGAAAAGATAAATTATCCAGGGCTTTTGCCAGGAAAATGAGGAACTTCAAGGGCTTCAAAACTACTACTACTATTCGTGCTTTCTTTGATGACTGCTTTTACTTGAGTACTTGTTTTTGCAGAGTGGGCACAGCATGCCCAACTGGCATGAAAAATTAAATAGGTGTTTAAAAGCAGAAAACAGCCACAACAACCACTTAAAAAAACAAACCTTTGATTTGAGATATGACAGTTAAGTTAAAGGAAGTTCAAATATAGCTGAGTATTTTAGCGGGCTTTGTATGTCTTTATCTCACAGATAATAGAGAGATAATAGGAAATGACTGAACAGTGTTGCAGTTCATAGTACGCGTCTTAACCCCCAAACCACAGGGGTTGCCACCATAGGTGTAAAAAGTATGTTTTTTTTTTTTTTTTTACAGCAAGTCTATTTTTACCCTATTTTAAACCAGTTGTTGGACAGTGTGCGATAGTGCTGAGTAGAGCAGCAAAGTAGCTGTAGGAGGAGAAAAGACTTTTCTCTGTCAATGTGAAATCTTGTGCATTTAATTAAAACTTATTTAACATTTAGCAACTGCAAAATTAAATATTTCAGATCCCCCAGCAGTAAAAAATTGAATAATTCTGAAAAATGTGAGCCTTATGAGACAATGATTTACAACCAGTCCGCGGAGAAACTGTAGCCATGGGTTGAGATTTCAGAGTAGGGGGCTGGACTTAGTAACTAAGCAGATGGACAAAGAAGTTATAAATTATCTACCAAACAATGTCTATCAACTGTAAAATCTCATGAAAACATTTACATTTTCGGAATTTTGTAGAATCATTAAAATACAAAAACCTTTACCAGGTCGCCCCAGTATGTACTTCATTTGGCTCACTGGTACATATGCTTGTAAAACAGCTTTTTTTCAACACACATGTAATGAATGAGAACAACTGACTTATTTATTTATAACAGTGAACCTGAATGGATACATTCTAGCATACACACCTCTCAATCAATGCACTTATTAACATGTATGAACTATGAAATCATGAAACACTTTTGATTTGTGAAGGGAGGTGATATACATTGATAAGTGGGCCATGAAAATAAGGACAAGTAATTAATAAAAAACACAACACTTGGTAACCAAGTTCAGTACTTCTTTGAAGTGTACACAGAAGATGATAAAAACAGGGAAAATGTTTAAAACATATCAATGAAAAAAGTAGAGACATTGCTGCACAACCAAATGATGACATCAGTTACTTCAATAATAACAACTAAATAGATTAAATATAAACAGGCAGACCAACAGGCGTGGGTGCTAAACTGTGCTGGTGCTACAAGCCAATGTGCTGTATGTAACATTCTCATCATTTGCTTCAACCTGTTGGAAAAAAGAAGTAAAGAATTACAACAAGGAAATAAATTGAGAGGGAATTGAAAGGCAACATCTAGTGAGACCAACAACAAAATGGTTAAAAAAATACTGAATACAGTATGTGACAGTCAGCATGAGGTTCGCGTAATATTTACCCTCCGTACACTTTTTGGCCTTGAGGTAACCACAGTAATATATACCATGTCCACATCACTCTTAGCATACGTCCTCTGCATGAGGAAGTAGACAGATATAGAAGAGAGGATTACTTCCACTTTTGAGTCATTTCAATGACTCAAAATTTTTATTTTGATGCAAAATGTGAATGGTGAAATAACATAATATCTGAATGTGCCTATGTGTTCTTTAATGTACTTTTGTTGTGCCATGTACATTTTTGATTTGAACCTACTGTTCAGTTGAGTTCTAATGGTTATTTCTATTTTATCTAATATAAATAAACAAATATCTGTTTCAGTGGTACAGCTATGGAGCTTATTCAGTTATGAAAATGGAGAGTAGATCTCTAGAATTCTACACTTAATTTTTATTGATATCTCTACAGTTATATATTACCTGGCTTGATGCGTAATCTGTATTACAGCATAGTACGTCCTCTTCAGCCTGTGTTGAAGGAGCAAACCAAATGTCAGAGGACTAAAAATTAAGTCATTTCATCCTCTAAACTTTGCTTCACCATGTTTCAAACAATATTGCTTATAGCATTTACACGCTCGTTCAAAAAGTAAAATGAGCTATTTTTACATAGCTTTTTAAGATGGTTTAAGATGAAAAAAAAAACTTATGAGGAAGTAGCTTACTATAACTGGAACACTTGATCACACATGTGCTCAGTTATGTCTCTAATAATGGGTAGTGTTATCACTATTTTATTTCATAGACATATTAGTTATCCAGAATGCAGAATTTATGAGTATGAGTGAGTGTACTCACTTTTATATTATACTACACAAACACAAACATCTCTAACACAAACAAATGACCACTTTCCTACTTCTGCCTTTATACTGGCTCTTCATAGCCTTCTAATTAGGAAATTAATAAGCGTATCTTACCGCTGTCATGGCTGATGATGCTGACTTGTTTTGCTCTAAATGTGAGAGAGTAAAAACTCCTGTTACTCTCAATGCATAATAGTCTCCATAAAAAATGTATATTTAAGAATTACAAAGCATTTGGTATGAAGTCATCTATACAGGTTAGCATACACTTACTGTGCTTTTTCAACATAAACCAGATGAACAATATCACCATAACCATGAAGAACAACAAGCTCAAAGGGATGATGAGGATCTTTGAAGCACTGCAGCACAAATTAATTACATAAAGGACACAATGCAAAGGAATTAAGATAAACAGAATGATCTTACTCAAACAATGCCAATTGTAATGTAAAATCTAATCAACATCCTTTTTACATACTACAACTCAGCATCCTTTTAAAATACTACATCTCTTAGTCTTGTAGCCGTATTATGATTGTCTTATTTAGAATAAAATACATAAAACTAATGTATAGAGATTCCTTTTCATTGATTGTTTTATTTGTCCATACAATGGCCACAGTGGATTCTGTATGTAAATGCAAAGGCCTCCAAACCTGTGCTGTTCACTCTGCACTGTGGGAGGGGCATTGTCTGCAAAAACTGTGGTGAGGTTCACAGCTTCAGGAGTGGGCGATAAAGAGGTAAAACACCTTGTCATTGCAAGAGTGGC
>JALXJV020000020.1:16722565-16843172 GCA_024633595.2 Lepomis macrochirus | reverse complement strand
AAACTGGCAGCTGTGGTTGCCAGAAAAATTTTGTAAAATATACACTACAAATGTAAATGAGTTAACAGTACCATCTGTAAACTGTACAGTTTAAAACTGTTATAAATTAACAACAAAGATACATTTTAAATCTGTTAATTTAACAGCTTTTTTCTGCTGAATTAGCATGAGCATGCAGCTATTTAACAACATTTTTCAGTAACATTTACATGCAGTTTTTGCTTATTGTACACTGAATCCCATTCAATTTAACTGAAAAAATAGCTTAACCTAACATTTTTTAACTGTAAAAGCCTCACTATAAAACTGTCATTTAACTGAATTTTCCTGCAAATTTTACTCATAATTGGTTTATAATGTAGTGTATTTTACAGTATTATTGACGGGTTTTACAGTGAAAACAGCATGTAACTACTGTAATTAAATTTTCTTTCCATTATAATTTAACAGCATAAAATTATATTCTGACTAATATTTACTATTATTCTCAAATGTAAATCTGTGTAAAAGTAGTTTTCATTGCCTGTTAGGATTATTGCTCCTTGAAAAACAGAACATTTCCATGCATTCTTATAGATGTTCAACTTTTACCAGAAATGCAACTTATGTACACAAACATAAAAACAATTGATGAGCAAAGCTAGATACACCTTAAGATTTACTGTAATGAAATATTTAATAAAAAAATCCAGTAATAACTTGCCTTTCCAAGAATTTATTACCCTCAGAGCAGTGTCAAAAACATCCATCATTTCTCAGCGTACATATTTGTTTCCAAACAGAATCATGAGTTTGTGACAGGTTAAAGGCATCTTACTGGAACTGCAAGAGGACAAATAGAGAGGGCAAGAAAAAGGGAAAGGACTTCTTCCTCCTTTTTCATGAATATATGTATGAAAAGCACAAGGAAATACGAGACCAATCCAAACGACTGCATTGCAACAGCTGCACACAACAAAAAAAAACGTGAAACATTTACTTGCTTAGGCAAGAACTGGGTAGCTAATGAGCTGAAACAAAGTTGAGGTATATCACATGCCACAAGTCCTTCTGTGTTTAGTCCACATTCAGACGCCATTATTGTTCAAAGTTCCTGAATCAAGGTAGGGACTCGGGTTCACTTGAAGATGTGATGTGTGAGCAAATAAAACAGCAATAAAAGTAACAATTACATTTAAACAAACCCTTTAGTGAGAACACATTACTTGCCTCTTAGGTAAGAACTAGGCAAATGGCCTGAAACAATCCTCTATACTGTGACTGATGCACAATGTCACATACCACAAGTCTTACTCAGTTTAGTCCATTTTCAGACATCACGCCACTCATGATCAGAAAGTTCCTGGATCAAGGTAAGGACTCTCGGGTTCACGTGAAGACGTGAGGTTCCTGTCTTCTCCACTTTAGTGCCCTTCTCCGGGTTGATGGAGAAAAAGCATCTTGGGAAATAGAGGAAAATACAGATGTCAGTATTAATAAAGCAGCTTAATGAACATAATAAATTAAAATTTTAAAAAAATCACATTTTTATTCAAGCTATTATGTTGGACAAAGCCCATCCAAAGAGACGCACCTCTGCAGAAACTCCAGGGTTGATGCCAGCTCTGATGGGTAATGGATGTTGAAGCAGTAATAGCTCCCAAACATCAGACACAGGGAAGAAATGAAAGAGGGGATGTTGTCGTGTACGATGTTTCGATCCACACTCAGCATGAACCGCCTTGAAGAATAGCAGGATCGTCCTAAAAATAAGAAAAAACAAACCAACAAAAAGTGATAAAATCAAGATTTCTATAACATTTCACAAAACAACGGGCATATACATTTCTCAATTACAAAAGGTCAGATAAATTGCTTGCCATCAGTACACAAATAACCGAATGTGCAGGTTTAGGAGAAAGAAATATAAGCAGTGCAGTAGCACTAGCATGGACGTTAAGCAATGTATTATGGGTCGTGTTGACACATTAGATAAGACATCTCTTTGGTTTAAGAAACCGGGTTCAATCCCCACTGTGACCCATCCAACAATGAGTCCCTAAGCGAGACACTTAACCCCTAGTTGTTCCAGCTGCGTGAGACCTCTGATATGTATAGCAACTGTAATTTACTCTGCATAAAAATAAAAATAAATGTATAGTACTGCTGTGGATGGTGGCAGCAACATCTAAAAAATTAAATCAATATCAGTTCAAGTTTATGCTATATTTCAAATATTTTCACTACTTTACCTCACCGTCCTTTCTGACAGGAAACTGAAGCCCTTATACTTAGTTTAGTCTTTTGGCTTTTGTGAGATCATAGATGATATAAATGCTTCACTTTCCCTTTAGAGAGGGCGAGATAGAGCAGTAAATACATTCTAAATATAGTTTACACTTTAAATGATACTGATTTTTCTTAGGTGGCTATAATTTAATTGCTGCTCCCGTCCCTAGGGCATTGCTTAGCTTTTGTGCTGGTACTCCTGTCTTCTTTGCCAAACTTTGGCCATGCTGACTCCCCAATACTCTAGTTTAAAACAAATCATACAACCCCACTTCAAAAAATCCAAACTACTTTTTTTAAGAACGTTACAACAAAGTTGTAAAAGAAAAGGAACAATGAAAGAAAGCAATTTAATTTTAACTTACCACAAACAACAATGGTTGGAGTCAAGTGAACTTGGTCCATCTGTACTTCCCTTGCCAGGCATGTGTCCTCCACATAGCAGAACATCACATCTTCCTTCTCATCAAAGTAGGACAGCAGAAGCAGCACCATCTCTTTGACGTCTTCAGAACAACCACTCAGCTCTCCCTCATCATTTTTAACTTTGTTACAGCCTGTAGGAACTTTTTTGTTCTTGTTCACGGCAACAGTAGTCATGTAGTTCAGGAGCCGTTTCCCCTTCAGATCCACATTCCGTGTGAAGGTTTCTTTAAGCCCAATTCCAGTGAGGACCTTAAAGTGGACTGCCATGCCAAGTTCATCGAACCAAAACGGCCACTCTTCCAGAAGGTATTTTATATTTTTTCCCTGGTTGACTTGTTTACGCTGTGTGTAGAAAGTCGACATCATCAGATGTTTGACCTCCTCTGGATCTGCACCAGTTTGCTTAGACATACTCTTCAGTTTTTCCGTCTTCTCCTTTTGGCTCTCTAGGGTCTCTCCACGGGGCAGGAATTTCCAATCCCAATTAATGCATCCATAGGTGTCCTGGATTGCTGCTCTTTGCTCCGGAGGGACTTCGTCTGTGTCAGACTCAGATTGATGCTTCCGTTTTCTTATTTTTGGGGTCCTACATCGCTTTACATTCTCTATCCTATTTTGCAGTTGCTTGACTAGAGAATGATAGCCTGGCCCAATCACATCTCCCTCTATTACGTCCTGCAGAGATTGTGGATATTTTGCCACCATCTTTTTGGCAACTTCAGTAGAGTTTCTTCTACTTACGCAAGGATTCTTCTGCAACATCTCACGAACCACAATCCGGACCATCTCCCTTCTCATTCGTGGACTTGGTCGTTTTCCTCTGTCCAATGACTGCATCAGTTCCTCTGGAAACTTTTGCCATGGGATCGTAAAGGTATCCACCCAGTCTATATCAGGGCTTTGGCAGCTGTTTGAAGTGGTTGAGGATGAGCTTATAGGTGAAAGAGACTGCAAAGTTGAGGGAGGTCCAGGGAGGCACAGACAGATGAACTGCTGGTTTCAGGAGTCTGGCCTACAGAAACACACATACACACAAAAATAGGAACACAATGTGAATGCTTCTATATTTCAGTTTCATCTTTATACAGGGTAAGCTTAGGCAAAGGTGCAGTCCTTTACTGTAATGCTTGACTCACATCTCAGCTTCCAAGCAGCAAGGACTTTTGCGGGCTTGAACTGGCCTCAACGCTGACAGCAAATCCACTTCCTCAACAAATTGAAAATCGTCATATGTCTCCACCCCTAAGTTTTGTAAAGTCTCCTCTAGAATATCTTTAGACACTTCTGGAAGGTCAGGCAAGACCTCGGTGATGGCGGTGCGCAGAAATGTTTCCTCACAGTCAGTCATTTCTGGAATAAAGGAAGAATGACAGTTTTCAAAATTACAAATAATTAAGACATTTTGTGAAGTAACACTGTACATATTCGTGGATAATAGGAACCTCTACCTTGATTACATAATATGAGTGAGGATTTATACTTATTTCTGTACATCTTAAATGTTCGGGTAAGCAATTCTGGAAATCTCACCACAATATATAGCAAACAACAAAACAGCGAGTAATGTAAACAAAGTTTGCTATATTGTGGGATAGCACAGCCACTGCATGTTAGCTGCACTGCTGTGCAGCTAACATGCAGATAAAGAGTGGGAGTGAGGGGAGCAGAGCCACAAACTCTCCGTGGGCAAGTCATTTAATGTTACCTGACACAAATTGTGGCAACAACAATTCTCTCTTGTTTGGTGGCCCACTGACTTTGTTTATTCAGTTTTTTTTCCAGAGCTGCGGCTGTGTAAATTTTTACAGTGCAAACAGAAAAGGTAGCTTAATGTTAGGAGACACTGATTTAACTACAATTACTGACCTCAACTTTAAAGAGAAACTGCTGCTACTTTCATATAGCATTTTTACTAAGCATAAATGCATTTCTAGTGTGTTTTTTCTACCACAGTGGCCGAGATCATGTTTATTTTGACAACACACTGTGTTTCAGTGGAATGACTCGGTGTCCATCAACAATGTATGATGACAATGGATAAAAATCTACCAAGTCGTTAATGTTAAGACATTGCAACCTTGTACTCTGTTTTGTCACCGAGTACAGATGGTATTCAGAATGATAGTCAGCTTTATGTATCTCCATCACAAAATACACAGCTGCATCATTGTGAATTAAAGCAATAAGAAGTTTTCCAAACTCAATGGACTCGTCATTTTTTGACACAAGAAAATGTCCTTTTTTATATGACGTACCTTTGTACTCTATGTCTGTGGAAACACTAGTATTTTTTTCTGAAAGGCCAAACTCTCTCACTGCATGTTTAATTGCATCACTGTAAAGGCTGGGGTAAAAAGTACAACTGTCTTTGACTTTCAGAAGCTGACTGCATCCTAGCCCAGCTGAAAGATATGCCTGGAACATCTGATGTCTTTCAGATAAAGTTAGGCAGATGTTTTTAAAGTTTTTCAAATGCCTGGCACATCTCTTAAAGTAGCTGTGTTTACTTTCGAAGCGCATCGTCCACACTCTGATCAAGGGGCCAAATTTCAAAATTAGTCCTGGATAATGCCGCATGAAATGGTGTTTTGGCTTTAGTGGAATCTCAGGAAATAAACACTTTCTTGATTCCAAATATTCTTGGATTACAATGTCAAGATAAGTTACCTGTGACAGCGAAATCTTCTGTGCACAAATCATATCGACAATATCTTTAAGCTGAAGCGTTAATTGCCATACATCATCTTCTGGATTATTCACTCTGTCAGCCAATTAATACAGGCAACAACCTTAGGAAATTCCAGTTCTGAATGGCTTGACCTGAAAGCTTGAGCCCCTCTGGGTTGACAGCACATGGCTTTGTGAGAGCATCAGACCCTTTGTACTTGAACTGCTTGATGCGCCGGTTCAAAAGTGAATATGTAAACCATTTCTTCTTCTTAATAAAATACTTTAAGTACAGTGCAACATCATAGGATAGGACACCCTCAAATATGTCATGGCCTAAACAAGGTGGGAGACCAGGCTGGCAAACATGAAAAGATTTTAGGGTATTGAAAACAGAGTTTACCTTTATTCCTCTGTTGTGTTGACTGTCTTCAGCTTGCAGATCACCAATAGCAGAATTGTAACTCTCAGGGGTGCGCTGTGGACCACACACATTTGGATTATCACCTTGAAATTCATCTAGTGTGATTTCACAGTACCTGCAAAAGTATTGAGAACGACTAAAGTTTTCAGTAAACCCACCAATGCTGTGTGAGCCTAAATTATCACCAGCAATACAGTACAGAGCCCCTTTCACCGTTTCACTGCCTACAGTTATCCCATTTTGCTCCAAATCTTTTAAATCCAACAGCATCTCTGAGAAAACCTTAGCACTTCCAAATCTTTTAAGGTCATTCTCACCACACAATAGGACAAGGGACATGTGATCAGTGTTGGACCGCACATGAACAGGTAGATTAGCCACAGATAGATATACTGCAACAACTTTGTGTTTTTTCTTGGCAGAGCCAAGTGGATTTACTATTTCAAAAGCATCCTGGTACAGGATTAGTTTAAGGCATCCAGGATTTTCAATGAAGAACTGGTTGCACTTAAAGTTTTTGCCATCAGTTATGTCACCAAAATTATCTGGGTTAGAGTCAGAGTCTGCTTCACAAGACGGTTGTGACACTGAATTCTTCCATAATTCAGATTCCAATAAGTTAGTTAAGGTTTGTTTCACAGGTATGTAGTAGGCAAACCTCTCTGTCATATTGTCATCATTTCCCAATGTTACTTTTTTTAGGCTCTATGTATTTGAACATCTTTTTTGAAGGTCCGAGCTCTTGAATATGTTGTTCTCAGCGGCCCCTGATGACAGGAAGAGAACAGATCTGAATCCTTCAGACAATCACAGATTTGAGCAATAGCATCATCTGTTAGACACATCTCATTTTTTAGAAATGAATGCAATTTATTCAAAGTGTAATCTTGTCCCAACTCATGCACATTTTGCATCTCTTCAACAATAGTCTGTATTGTTGAAGCTGGAAGAAGGAGCTGACCTTGCAGTTTTAGGTAGAATAAACATACATTCCTAAGAAAGCTCTCATTAAAATCCTCGCGGTAATTCAGTGCTTTGATTTGTTGTAGTATCATTTGCACATTGACCAGCATCTCCATATGCAGTGGCAGGATTAGACTGAGAAATAATTTCCCTGTACATGTCACTTATGCTATCCACTGAACATGCTCTGTGTTTCCTGGACATATGAGCAGTAAATGATGACTTCACAGTGAATGTATTTTTACATCCAGTGACTGGACATGCAACTGGTCGACCCTCAACTATATGCTCATTCAAGTGAGAGAGAAGTTCCTTCACTGTGTGAAATTAGGCTCACACAGCGTGACGGCACATTTTAAATCTGTAACGGCGCTGGCAGGAACAGAGGGCTCAGGCACATTGTGAACACGATAAAAGTGAGCTTTAAAAGCTGCGTAGGTACAAAATGTACGCTTGCAGTCAGCGCCAAAACAGTTGAAAAGACAATGCGGTTCATTCCTATGAACTCTACAGTGCAGAACATAGCCCCTTAACGTCTCTACCGATTTGCTGCAAAAACGGCAGGTAAACATTTTTTTTTATGAAATACCCAAAACCACCCGTTTTTTAAAAATGTTTTCACGTTACCCACCCTCGGTTGGCGCTGCAAAACCTCAGCTTCTCAACTAACTTAGCATGAAAAAACAACGTTAAATTCACTGAACTAAACTTAACGTTAGCGTTTAGCCTGAAACCCACCAGACTAACTCAAATACGGCGACGTTAGTGTAAAGTATACCATTGATAAAAAGCAGACGCCAGCGTTAACATTTTTCTGACATATGGCCGTCAAGTTTGAAGAAAATAAAGTGTTTACCTGAGCGAAAGACGTGGCTCGCCATGTTGTCACTGGTCACACACACGCAGGTCTGGCTGCTGGCTGAAGCGAGGCGGCGCGCTGACTGCGCACAAACGTGAACTTTGCCAAGCTGGCTGCTGCCGCGATTATTGCGCCGTCCAATGAAAGGAAAGAATCAATCTCTGCTGCTGAGTGAGTGGACGATGCAGAGTTTGAAATTCAAACACAGACGTTCATTTTTGCGGGAATGTGCAATTCACTTTAAAATCCTCAGTTAAATTTCAAAGATAATACATTATTCTGTTATTGAAAAATACTGAAACATTTTTATTTGATTAGTTACAATTGATTGACATTATGTAAAAATAAAGAGCTGAACAACTAACAAAGATATAGTTTTTTAAAACCAAACTCCCTAAAATTTAAATTTAAACATGAAAATCTACCCAGTACACTTTCCATGCTGTGACTAGACAAAAGTAACTTTTTTCCCCCAATCTCCTAATATTTATGGATATACCCCTAAATCTGCCAATCATCTGTCCACAGTATTAGGGTGACCACAGATGAGAATGGGTGAAATACGGGACAGGGGAGTTAGGGTGGGCGTGGCTTCCAGTACATTCAGTGACAATGCACAGTAAAACCATAACACTTGAAAGACAAATCTCAGCACTATTTTTTTTCTTATGAAGTGAACTGTCTGTTATTAGAAAAAAACATAATGACTGTATTGGTTTACCCTTTCCCTAAGAAACAATTACCTACTGTCCAACCCCTGTGCGTGCATTGCTTATCTCCTGTTCATGAGTGAAAACTCAGCCCTGAGTAATTGAAATTAATATTAGCAATTTTCAGTTCACTATGCGGTGTCATTAGCTTATCACCTAGATGTCTGTTAGCAGTCTTTTAGACTTGCTCGTACCCAATGCTGGCTGTTGACTGCCATGACACCTCCTCACAGCATCTAGCAGTGACAGGACCATGGTCGATACCGGACCACCCTACCACCTTGTATCAGTCAGAGGGCACCATCTGATCAAGTCCACCTCATGGTCTCGAGGTTGAAAGGGTGAGATTTTGCGACTTGGGCCTCCCAGATGCAGTAGTATTTAAAACACAGGCGCCCTGTCTACCTCCAGAGCATATACAACACAGTGGCGAGTGTTTTCAGACTAGTGCGAAACCAGGGAACTGAATCAACACTCTTGTCGTGTCCAGGGCATCCTAAACTTCCTGCAGATCTTATACGACAAGGGTCGTACTGCAACCATACTAGGGGTTTCATGATAGACCAGACTGGTTCACGGGCAGAAATCACCCACTGGTCAAACACTTCCTGCAACGGACCCGCATGCTACGGGTGGCCGTAGCATGCGGGTCCTTAGTGGGACCTGTTTACAGTGCTGGACAGTCTTATGGGTACTGCTATTGAACCTCTGGACCAGGCGGATTTAGAAATTCTGTCACTAAAGACAGCCCTATATATGAGCAAAGCATGCACAATTGGGCCCCGATTTTTGCCCCTCAACTGCCCAAAGCTTTTGGTTTCTAAGGGCAATGAGGCGCAGCCTTGAAGGATTAAACAATAGCGAAGCCTGTCATATTAACATAGGTTTCCTGTATTACGTATTCTTATCTGTAAATTATAATACATGAATTTGTAAAACGAAATACGGTTTCTTTTTGTATATCAAACAATCTACCTTACAAAAAACATAATTTTTACACTCTTACGTTGTAATTTTTACTGCATTGTATTGCTTTTTGTATTACAGTTTATCTGCGTTTAAACTACAGTCATCTGTAAATTGTACAAATAAATATGATACTTTTTTACATAATCTTACTTTAAAATTAACAGTTGGGTTTGGTTCATTGTTTTGCAAAATATTACAGTAATTAAAACATTGCTTCACTGTTTTTGTAATAACGGTATTTTTATGTCATGATTTTACAGAAATTTACTGTCAATTCCACGGACTTTTTTTACAGTGTATAATTCAAAACAAGACAATGATAAGGAGTAAAAATTACAACATGTTTTCCTAATATTTTTTGTATATTGAATCAAATAATTTAGAAATGGCTGTACTTGACAAATATTTATAAAATATATTTATAGCTCTTATTATTTTAGTACTTACTAGAGGTAGGTTGCTCAGCAACAGTTACATGCACCGGCATCTGAAAGTCTCCTTTGACACAATAATACCAACCGCTGCTCTCTGTCCTCAGTTCACTCATAGTCACAGTGAAAACATTAGGGACACTTTTACTGATGGTCACTCTTGTTCCATCCATTGATCCAGACTGATCTGTCACACAGGAGCTTCCAAGCCGGCACCACTTTATTTCTCCAGAGTTACTGTAGTTACAATTGATGGTTATTTTTTGTCCATTAAATCCAGTAATCTGCTGATGATTCACATAGAGACTTGGTGTACCTTAATGGAAAATAAATAGTATTAAGTACAAAGGATTTTAAATATGCATAATGATGGTTTAGGGGCTTTTACCTGTGTTGACTGACAGGTGAAATTGCTGTCCATCGTCTGACCCTTTATCAATCTCCACAGAACACCAATAATAATCCGTGTCCTGATCCATCAGATCTTTTATAGTCACAGTGAAGACTCTTTGGCTGTTGTCATCAGAGATTGAAAACTTTCCTGAATTTTGTTGGTTTGTTCTGACTGCATATGAGCAGGAGGACCAATAATATCCTTTACACAAGTATTTCACATTGTTCATGTATTGTGAGTCATAGAGACAAGGGATTGAGATGGAGCCTCCAGCCTGGACCGACACTTTTCCCACTGTATTAATTTTACTGTGAATTCCTGACAAAAAACATCAGACAGATATTTTATAGTGGTACCTTCAAATGCATTGCAATCAGTTACAGGTTACACATAACACATCTCTAAGATAAATTAGTATCATGACTTAACTGTGATTTTATCTACACACTTTATTAATGCTTAATAATAGTGGCTCATTGTCACTTTATCTATAAGACAAAATCTCCAGCCTTTACTGATAATTGATGGATACTACACTGTGAGCAAATACAACATTTAAAAAGCTAACAATATTCTGACTTACATTTTAAAAACTACAGAATTGTGTATTTAATTACGCATACCATTGTCATATGACATAACAAGCTCAAGCAAAAGACTCATAAAAGGATCCCTGTAGCTGACCTGTGAGTCCAGGGAGGATGAGAAGAATTCTGAGATGCATATCCATTTTGCAGAGAGAAGAAAGTCAAACAAACCCCCAACCAAAGCAATACACTGAAAGACACATTCTCCACTTCCTGTTTTCCTAACCATGCACTCGCAACTGTTAAAAATGTCTCTTCCTCTAAGGACGTTACAGTTATTTCCTTTCAGTATAAGCAATGTACACAGTAAGCAAACAAAGCTGCTTCCAAACCTTTATTGAAACCTGAGTGCTTTAAATTAATGAAACAGACAGAAGGAGAATCATTTTCATTTAATCTGCTCAATATAATACCACACCCCAATCAAAGCTTGTAGTTGTCCATTAAATGCTAATTAATAAATGTGATAATCAGATATAGTCGCAAAGTGTAGAGGATCTCGTTAATCCAGTGTGTGGAGAAGGATTACGAGTGGAAGTGCAGTAAGGTTCTCTCTGATTAGTCTCATGATAGTCTTCAACAGTAAGACATTATGTCAAAGAAAAATTCTTCCCAAAGAAGAAGTATGGAGTCAAAGATGTGATGAATCAATTCTCAACAAGATATTCTCCCTACATTCTGTATTTTCCTCCTTAAATACCCTCAAGTGTAAAAAGACAACAGCAAAGGGTAATCACAAACAAATGGTAGTCACATGTGGAGTTTTAGCATACACTTCTCGGTTCTTCCTGAGATGACAAAAAGACATGCTAATGTATGTATACACCAAAGGATGTTTCCCATGGCCCCCCGTAGAATAAAACATGTCTGTGTTAAAATCTCAGCTACATGTCTGCAGGGTTTCTATAACATGACCCCTTTGATCAATAATCAGATGTTGATCTTGTGGCTCCTATTTTGAAAATGTTACAACAATGTGACCAAAACGTATATCCTAATATATAAATACAGTGAGTACTAATAGTGTAAAAATCATTGAAATCTACAAATTAAAATCACAGTTAACTCGATGGTTAGAGGAGCTGCACCAAGAGACGATGGAGTGAGTTAAACCATTTTGTTACAAAGCCACTTCCCTGTTCATATTTAAACTGTTGTTCTTGTTCTGTCTCAATGTTTGTGAAAGTGAAAGCATCAACTTACCCGCATTACTCACACCTTTAACTTCAGAGTCTTAAAACTGCACCAACGAGCCTCCTCAAGTCTTGACTTTTAAACATGTGCTTGCAGAAGAAAAAAATAACAATTTCATCATTGTTTGATATGTTGCAGGTTTGCACAAAATAACATCCATGTGCAAGAGTCTATAAATTGCATGTCTCCAGAATGCTAGAATGACGAAAGATTCTACTGCATATCAGAATAACTTCATCAATGTTACAATACTTACAGAATTAATGTCCTCCCATCTTTTCTGCTCATTAGCACTTATTATATTTTATTTTTTAGTGTGCTTTAAATCATGCTTCCATCTGCTCGTTCAGAGAGAAACGAGCACAGAGAAGAGAAGGCTGAATAATTATGAACTGATCATAACAAAAATATCAACCCATGTGATACTGACATATTGAGATGCCTGTCTAAGCGTAAAATTAATAACATACCATTTGTGGCAAATTATCCTTCATTACAATGGTACTGTATCTCACAATGTCTTTGTGTATGTGGTTCTGCTGGATGAGATTTGCAGTCAAAGTGATACAATTTCAGGGGAAAGACAAATAGAAATGTTGAGAGATGTGTGAGTGGCTCTCTCTCTCTCTCCCTCACCCCCAACTGGTCGAGGCAGATGACCGCCCACCCTGAGCCATGGTTCTGTTTGAGGTTTCTGTCTCTTAAAAGAAAGTTTTTCCTTGCCTGTGTTGCCTAGTGCTTGCTCTTGGTGGGACTTGTTGGGCTTCTGTAAATAACATCACAGAGTACGGTCTAGACCTGCTCTTTTAGGTGGCTATCCAGCCAATAGGTGGAAGAGAAACCTGTATATGTCGCATTACTACAAGCCACATAGAAGTAGACCAAGTTGCAGTTGAGTTTTTAGCCCATGCTCTGAAAAGGAAGTGTGTGCCAGGTGTTGCTGTTCCGACACCCGGTGCGTTATGACTAGTATATCTGAGACTTATTTGCATTTTGTTTCACTACAGCTACATATAGGCTGCTTGGGAAAGAGCAAACTGAAACAATTATTCAAATGTTTAAGAAGAAGAAGGAAGAACTGCAGCTGAGTCTAAATTATTGTTCTGGTTATAAAAATACTTTTTTACCAATATTTCAAATATCAAGATTATGTTTTAGTTAGATTACAGCTTATTACAACTTTTTTTCCAAATAGTTCACAGAAAATTATTATTTAAAATATTTAATGGATTTTACCTGACTGACAGCTGAAAACGTTGTTTGACAACCAGGATATTTTTAATCTCCACAGCACACATGTAATGAGTGTCCTGATCCATCAGATCATTAATAGTCACAGTGAAGACTCTTTGCTTTTTGTCATCAGAGATTGAAGACCTTCCTGAATTATCTGTCTGGTTTGTTTTAACTACTTTTTTGCAAGGCTGCCAGGAATGGTATCTACACAAGTATTTCACATAGTTTCTGTACTGCAGCTCATAGCGACAGGGGATTGAGATAGAGCCTCCAGCCTTGACTGACACTTCACTCTCTGTAATAATGTTACTGTGAATTCCTGGCAAAACAAAAGCAAACAGTTATTTTATAGTGGTGGCCTCAAATGTGTTGCATTCAGTTACAGGTTACACATAGCTACATAATACATAGATAAATTAGTATCATGACTTAACTGTGAATTTGATCAACACATGAAATTAATCATTAATAATAATGGTTCGCTGTCACTTTAACTGTAAGACAAAATGTTATTACTCAACTGCAATAGTATGAGTACCAGCAAGATTCTTCTAATTATAATCCTATTATTTTGGCATAGCATTCTTATTAAGCCTTAGCTGACTTACACACAAGCCCGGCGAGTATTAGGAGTGGAATATATGGAAAAGCCATGCCTGCATCAATGCTTTCAGCAAATGAAAACCTTCAACACTTTCACAGTTCATCCTCTGCATTTAACACATCCCTGAAGGGAGCAGTGGGCTGTAAATCTACTGGTCACATTTTTTTTATAGCTTTAAAAAAAGGAATAGTTTATTTTGCAAGACTAGCAACAGTACATTTCATAAATATTTATTGAGTTTTATTTACTTCCTAGTGACACATTAGTTAAACATTGTCCAGACTTATCAGTGTACTGCTGTAAAGCTGTAAAGGGACTGCAGATGAAAATTAGCTTAGTTAAGTTTTCTCTGTTACACACATTAATAAATACACAAATATTTATGTTCAATATGGTGCATTTGTCCCTTACATATAGATAAAAACAAAGCAGGAAATTTGAATCTAATTTATGAAAAGAGGAACTAATAAATCTTAAAGGGGAACTATAACTACTTGGGGTTATACCTTGGACTGTATTTCTCAGTAACAAATGGGGAAAACATGTTTTGAATTAAGTCCAGCATTTAGCGAGTGCGAGCTTGTTCTTTCCTGACAGGATCAAATGTTATTACCGTTATAGTTGTTATATTGTTTGTTTATTTCTTTTGTTTGTATGTATTGATATGCTGTTGCTTTGCAATATTCATGAACATTACTTGTGCCAATAAAGCCATTTTGAAATTGAAAATTGTTATTATATTATTATTTAATAAGTGTCTGACAACATTATGGAAAGGATCCCTACAGAGATATACCTTTTTGTTTTTTAAAGAGTAAAAAACTTTTGTTTAACCTGAAACAGCTGCTGACAACCACCAGACTCCAAAACCTCCCTTTTCACCCGCGTTATTTTCCTCCCACCATATGTTGGACAACTTTGGCTCTGATTGGCTAGTACTCTTTTCCTCCGTTAGTTAGATTGGTTAAGATTAAGGCTAGGGTGGGGTTAGGGTTAGGGTTAGCCAATCAGAGTTAGAGTAGAGGGGCAGGACTTCTTCGTCGACTTTCGATGACGTTTTTATATAATTACGGATGGCTGCGCGAAATGCAAAGCGTCAGGAATATACGCAGTTTAACTTTAGTAACCGTCTCGAGCTTTGGTGAGAAATATACACTAGTTGTTGTATATTTTATCCGACCACCAATTCAATGATGGAGTACGGAAAGGAAAGGGTGGTGGCATTAGTAGACATGGACTGCTTTTACGTGCAGGTGGAGCAGAGGCTCAATCCGGCTCTGAGGAACACTCCCTGTGTGGTGGCCCAGTACAAGACATGGAAAGGAGGCAGGTGAGTTTCTGACACAGAGACGTTTTTTTATGGCCAGTGCAACTGAAAGCGACAGCGAGGAGACTTCCTCACAAAGAAGGTTTTACATTAACGTTAAGTCTTCTGGATCACAGCGTTTAGTAAACCCCCACTCTCCCTCGTTAATAAAGCTGTTTGTTGGTTTTCCACAGTACTTATTCTGCTTCTTGAGACAGCAGTGCAGTTAAATAAATAAAAAAGCTTCTTTCTCTCAAAGAAGTTCACTGAGGCTTTACTGTTGTGATCATAGTGACCCATTACTTAATAACCCTGAAATACAGTTGACAAATAAACCTAAATGATATTTTAAAAAATAGCACTACAGGAAATAACTGACCAGAATGACAAGATTAGCATTAACGTTCATTCTTGGACTGAAAAACTCAGTGTTCACTTACTAGCTTTCCCACACGTTTCAGTTATCTCCACGTCTTCCCTATCACATTACCTAAGTATGGGCCAGAGAGGGGATCCTAAACTCCTTCCTCACTCGTTGGATGCGAATGGCCTCCTTGTTCTTTCTCCGGCTGTCCACTGACATTTGGTCGTTGACTTTGACTCCGTCCCAGTCAGCGCTGTTATTGGGCAGCATGAGACAGTGTCTGTTCAGTTGCATTGGCCATTTAAATAGCTGTCTGTGTTGGCAACTCACCCGCCTTCATCTCCCACAGATAATCACCTTGGACTTTCTGCAAACATATATTCTCACGGTTTGTAAACATGACCTAACAATGCAGTTCTCAGTTAAATATCATCCTCTGTTAGTATCATAGCTGTGAGCTACGAGGCCAGGGCCCAAGGTGTCACCAGGAACATGTGGGTGGATGATGCAAAGAATCGGTGCCCTGATCTCCAGGTGGCACGGGTGCGCGAGTCTCATGGCAAGGCAGACCTGACATAGTAAGTACTGGTGATCTACATCTATTCACAGTTCCTGGGATTGTGTCATAGAATACCCCTCCCCCCAAAAAAGATGATCAGTAAATATGTGTTAATACCACAGTTGTAAAGTAAACCTACTCACCTGTGTAGTTACAGGGAGGCCAGTGTGGAGGTCATTGAGGTGATGTCTCGCTTTGCTGTGATTGAGAGAGCCAGCATTGATGAGGCATACATGGATCTGACTGCTGCTATCCAGCAGCGGCTGAAAAACCTAACCGACAAAGAAATTGACCCTCGCCTGCTGAGGACTACCTACATCCAGGGCTACCCACAAAATTCCTCTGAGAACCAAGCATCTGCTGAGGATGCTGCCATTGATAAAGGTAAGCTGTAACTAAACATTGACCAGTTGATCACTCAACTAACTGTTTCAGCACTGGATACAGGAAGCTGGTGTTGAAAAGTGACAAAAACGGCAAAAACGCTGGTAGGATGTATGTCCCTAACTGCTCCATGTTTGTCCACAGAGGAACAGAGATCCAGAGGTCTCCAGCAGTGGCTGGCATCCTTACCTGTCCCTCCGTTAGGGGAGCAGAACTCTGCAGAACTACAGCTAACTGTGGGGGCCCTCATTGTCGAGGAAATGAGGGCAGCCGTGGAGGAACACACAGGTTTCCGCTGTTCGACGGGGATATCTCACAATAAAGTAGGAAAGACCTCTCACTGTTGTATTCCTATAAATATAATGCTGGTGCGATACTTTAAAGAGCAGTAATGAGCATTGCTATGGTCATAGTTTACTGTCTGCTTTCTCCAGGTGTTGGCCAAACTAGCCTGTGGTCTGAACAAACCCAACCGACAAACTGTTCTGCCTTTGGACTCTGTGACAGAACTTTTCAGTTCTCTACCTATCAGCAAGATGTGAGTACTACTCATAAAGAATTACTCATCACCAGTGTTGGACAGTAATTAGGTACAAATTTGAGGTACTTGAATATGTCCTTTCTACTTCCATCTCAGAAGGAAATATTGTACTTTTTACTTCACTGCATTTATCTATTTTTTTTTTAAATAAATTAAACTAATCAACATTTTAAACATGTACAGCTGACACCATTATCAGATTAACATTGATATTAACTGGCAACAACTTTTATCATTTAAGACATTTTCCGTGAAAAAACACTTCATTCTTCCACCTTCACTCAAGTAAAGATTTGCTCTTTTTAATTATTTAAATTTATTTATAATAATTTTGAGCTTTGTACTATTTGTTAGACAGAGCAAACTTTGTGATGGTGTCATTTTGGGCTCTGGGTAATTGTGACGGCATTTTTCACTATTTCCAGAATTTTAAAAATCTATTAATGTGAGAAAATAATTCAGCTGTAATGAAAATAATAATAAATTAGCTCCACTCAGATACAAAATAGTTTAAATTAGTTCCCTTCTCAACAATTACATCAGCAAAACAGTGCTTTACATTAATGCATGAGGAGGAATAATAATAACCTAACCTAAAATAATAGTATAAAAATCACAAGACCTTTTACTTCCTACTTCCTGTATTTTTAATACTTTAAGTAAATTTTCCTGATTATACTTACATACTTTTACTTTAGTAACATTTTCAAAGCAGGACTTTTACTTCATCAGAGAATTTTTTAAATGACTCCACATGCAAACAGCCCGGCACCATCCAGTCCTCCTTTCAAAAGGCAGCCGAGAAACAAAGACTGAAGGTTACAAAAGACATAGACGAGGAGGATGATCATGATGTAGGCTCCACAGGAATTCTCCCATCTTCCTCTTCTCACAAAACCTCTGCTTCTGATAGTCAGTTGGAGACCGATACCAAGTTCCCTGCTTCTTCCATTACTCGTTTTCACTCTAGAAATGGTTCAGCAAGCCCCCATATTGGCATTTCCTCTTTCTTCCACAAGAAGAATCTTGTCTCTCACGCCTCAACCTCAACATTGAACTTTACATCTAACTACTTCGTCCACCACTGCTCATCACAAAATACAATCACTCTCATAAGTCGACCAACAATGCACTCTTGTATTGCTTATTTCACCTGTGCAGTCGTAACCTGGGGGGTAAGCTTGGTGCTTCCATCACAGAAACTCTGGGAATAGAGAACATGGGAGACGTCACTCGCTTCTCTCAGGCCGAACTGGGACAGCACTTTGGAGAAAAGACAGGGTAAGACAAAACAGATTAATTTAAAAGTCAAAAGTGTCATAAGATGACTGGCAGACTTGATCTCTGGGCATTTTATCTATACTTTATTACCAAGCACATTTACCATTGGACCACTATACTTTGCAGCCAGTGGCTATTTGACTTGTGTCGGGGGATTGAGTTTGAACCAGTGAAACCCAGACAGCTTCCTAAGTCCATCGGGTGCAGTAAAAACTTCCCTGGGAAGACATCGCTGGCTACAAAAGAGCAGGTACAGGCCATCTGTTTCCCTGCTGTTACACAGAGGATGAAAAGTATTACTCAATCTGTCTTTTATTTTCAGTCTCATACTGACTGAAAGGGGTGAAACTCTGAGAGGCTGTAGCTGATCCCTCTAGCTCTGTAAAAAAGCTGGTATTAGACACATTCTTGTAATAATGTTGTTATTTACATTATTTCCTTTTCATTTATGAATAACCTCTGTGTAGGTACAGTATTGGCTTCATCAGCTGGCCCTTGAGCTGGAGGAGAGACTGACCAAGGACAGAGAAGTGGTGAGAAAAAGCTATGTTTGGTTGTGTAATTTGTTTCTTTTCCCTTATTACAGCAGTATTTCCTCCACTGAGTTTCACATTGATGACATATGCAGTAAATATGACATGGTTTCAGGTCAGTGCCTGTCATTTCTCACGGTCTCACCACTTTACAGAATGGTCGCACGGCTAAGTTGTTGACAGTTGGCGTACGTCAGCTGGGGGATAAGAGGCCGAGCAGCTTCTCTCGCTGCTGTGCTTTAGTGCGGTACAACGCAACCAAACTAGCAAGTGACAGCTTTGCCATTATCAAGAGCCTCAACACGGCAGGAAACCATCAGGCAGCATGGTAATTGGAACATAATAACACTTACTATTGAAAGTAATTGGCTGAAGGAATACTGTGTGATTAATACCACCCCCTCTTGCATCATGTCCACAGGAATCCACCCCTCACCTTGCTCCACCTCTCAGCTAGCAAATTTAGTGATGTTCCATCAGCAGGGGGGATTGCTGGCTTTCTTTCCAGCGATGTCAATTCAACTCAGAGCCTTTTCTCAGTCACTCAGTCCTCCACCCAGCCACCCTCTGAACTGAAAAATGACTCCACATGCAAACAGCCCGGCACCATCCAGTCCTTCTTTCAAAAGGCAGCCGAGAAACAAGGACTGAAGGTTACAAAAGACATAGACGAGGAGGATGATCATGATGTAGGCTCCACAGGAATTCTCCCATCTTCCTCCTCTCACAAAACTTCTGCTTCTGATAGTGAGTTGGAGACAGATACCAAGTTCGCTGCTTCTTCCATTACTCATTTTCACTCTAGAAATGGTTCAGCAAGGCCCCATTCTGGCATTTCCTCTTTCTTCCACAAGAAGAACCTTGAAAGAAGCTCTCACGCCTCAACCTCAACACTGAACAAACCTGATACAGGACCTGGGCCTGTCAATGAAGATGACTCTTTAGACACTGTTGCTGCTGTGTCAGGCCTACAGGACTGTAAAGAGTCAAGGGGTGAACTGGACATTGATCCAGAGGTCAATCCTCATCCTTCCAGCGTGGCCAGAGAAGACTTGTTAAACTGTGAACGTTGTGGACAGGAGGTGTCAGTCTGGGAAATGCCTGAACACAATGACTATCATTTTGCACTGGACCTCCAGAATTCCTTCTCCTCATCCGCAGGTTCAGCAAACATCTCTTCATCTTCCTCCAGTGTCTCTATAACTCCTCTCAGAGCAGGAGTAGCAGACACAGCCCAGTCCTTCCGGGGGAAGACAAAAACCAGAGGCCAGTCAGGACCCCAGCCGAAAAGGCATCGCTCCCAGGGTGGAAGTATGGGAACTTTGGATTCTTTTTTCAAGAGGACATGAAGATGTGTGAATTTAATTGAATAAAATGTCCTAATGATCAGTGTTATTGGACATGATGAGAACTTGTACAAATTAAAGTAAGTTTTATATGTAATTTGCTTAACAAGCTTTTTATAATAAAGTGAAAGGCAATACTTTTGTAAACCAGAGTATATTAAATACTTACATCACGTTTGTAGTATTGGACATTATGTTGTAATACTCCAATGTGCCAGTAGATGCCACTGATCAGTTGCATAAAGAACAGGAATCCTCACTTGAGTGTCAATATTATGAAGTGTTCTTGTGAACACAGATACAGGAATTGTTTGTCTTTTGCAAGATATGAGTATATATTTGACGTAGGCATTACCAGTAGGATGAGAGCAATTGCACCAGTATGAGCTGAGTCATCCTGTTTTGTTTACACGTTTCTACTATGGTGATACTACAGTATTGTTCTGTAGTGTGAGCGTCTAAAGAAGCTGAATGAGGAAATTAATCTTGCATCTGCTGAGGAGCACTACCAGAAAAAAACGACAGAAGACTTTTAAAACACAATTTTGTGCAGTGAGTTCTGGCTCTGTGACACATGAGCTTGCAGACTGAACACTAGCTGCACGATGACACACTTGAAAACATTGAGTAATTTTATATTTTACTTAAAGGACAACAAAATGAAACACCTGCTAAAGACACAATAAAAGTTTTATTCATGTACATCATGATACACAAATTAGATCTGTACATAAATATTGCATTTCACCCAACTAATCAAAATAGTACACTTTCAATTAAAAGGAAAATGGGTCATAAACGTGATGTCAAAAAAGTGAAAGTGGTATCATTAAGAAGACTTCGAAACCAGTGAAAACTGTTTAAATGATTTGTAAAATCTGGAACTACAAGCAAGCTATAAAATACTTCTCAGATGCATTAAAACAAACACCTGATGTAACTCTTCATAAAGGCTATAAAATATTTTGGTTCTCAGTTTTTCCTCTCTTGCATACGAAGTGTGCATAACAACGTGGGTGCAACAAAACAGGGCACACATTTCTGTTGTCCTCTATATCCTTGATATATATGAGTCAGTGGGACAACAAACAATGTATAAATCACATTAACATGCTATAAGACATGATAAGGCCAACAGCGGCCTTAAACAGAGAGTTAACAATCAATTTCAAAGTCATCTTCTTAATATAAAATAAAAGTTGTTTCAAGGAGTAGCACCAACTTAATTAGATCTACCAAGTTGTAAAACTTTGGGGTGTAATGGAAGGCCACTAAAACAGTAGTTCCATCAGGCACTGTGTTATACCCCTTCAATAGTTAGTGGCATCAGTAACTTAAGTGAAGGGATGACATCAAGTACCCCCAGCATAATTGCTTATAAACAAAGGTGCATTAGTACGTAGCTTCACATACTCTTTGGGAGAAACACCCCTGCCCCCAAGTCAACAACAGAAACCTCCAATGGAGTAGTTATGTGAGAGTGGAATGCTGTCTGATACGATATCTACACCTGACCTGAGTAACTAAAGCACTTAAAACGTAGGCAGCAAGATAATTGCCATCTCACTACACTATCGTGAGGCATTATTTGTGGATAAAGACACTGAATTCTCACAGACATATGTGACATAACAAAACCAGTTACAAAGGGATTTATCAGTGTGAGTTTTCTTGGCAGGCTGCCAGACAAACTGGGTGAAGTTCAATCTTTGCATACCTTGCAACGCCCCTGTCGGCACTATAACTTGAAGCAAGATGGTTTAGCTTATATATAACTGACAAGCTGTGAAAATATCTTACTGCTTTCACTACTGTATCACATAATTCATCAGCGCTTACTAAGAAAGGGGTATGATTGAAGAGTATTCAAATGCAGTGAGATCAGAGGCTTGTCAGTGAGGCACAATGCTGGTAACACAGACAAGCTGCCGTGAGGGCAGTGACAGGAATGACATCGGTGATGTGATACAGGTTACATGTGAATGTCCGGGCATCTCATACAAACTGCAGCTGTTGAGTTTGTAAACGATTATCTGCCAAAGGTATATCAACACTGGTGTTTATGTTTCAGTGCAAGTGTATGGGTGAGTCTGTTTCAAAGGGTGTGTTAGGAGTGCATTTAGGTGTAAACTGTGTAAGTAGCACTTTGACGTTGGCGTGAGAAAGTAATTCCCTAGCTTTGACAGTAAGCAACACTTTGGTAGATGTTGCTAAGTGAATTTGTTACATCTCTCATCAGTGCCATAAAGAGCAACACCCAACACCAGAAAGCAGAATAAAACGTCAACAGTTATTTAAAAGGCTGAAAGGGACAAATGAGGAGGATGGTGATGATAAGGCTTTAGAAGAGGGTGATAAAACAACAAAACCCCATGTTAGGGATTGACTGAGCAGGGAACAGGGCAGGGTGACCTTTGGAGAAAGTAGGAAGTTGTTTAAAAAAAACACCTTGTTTTTGGGTGGGACGGTGTTTTCGGTTGTCGTTCTCCGAAAGACTTTAGGCTTCGTCGTCCTCGCTTTGGGATGCCCGGTACTGGGCAATGGGCTGCAACTTGGTGACGTGGCCGATACCTTTGGTCACGCCCTCTCTGAAGAGCAGCTTAGCTCCCACCTTCAAGTATTCTGGGTGCTTAATGAACTTGAAGAGAACCACTGCTTTCTCCCCCGTCCTCAACTCCTCCTGTGGTACAGCAATGTATCATAAATATGGAACAAAAAGAGAGACAGACTTAAGAGTAAATCAAATGCAAGAAGAGTCTGAAATAATCTGCTTAACACAGAGGTATATAACAAGCCCAGGTTTTAGAAGTAGAGGGCAACTTTCAGACAGGAAAGTTGAGTTCAGTAGCTCAGAGGATGAACTAACCTTGCCATACACAGCTTCCACAGTGGCGGTCTGTCTCACATTGCCAATGTGCACAGTAACCTGAAAACCCTTGTGGAAGGTCTTTGCATGGAAGAGCAGCACAATCTCAGCCTCAAACATCCAGCAGATGGTAGGATCCATCTCTGGACTCACCATCACCATACCCTGTAAGTGGAAAACACATGGTCATTGCACACACATGATAAAAAAAGTTTTTTTTTTCTTCATATGAATCAGTATCAAATCGGACATTTTTAGTTTCATAAAAACATGAGGAACACACACTCCCTCTAAATACTGAGACAGACAAACAGTTAATGGAAAAGTAAGAGACAAATTTGGCACAAACATTAAAGAGGAGGCTGCACACTTAAATATGTTTTTGAGCTGTAAACTACATCATATGACTGTATTGTGATTAAACACATTAAACTGGTTTTAACATTGACATTTCTGACCACATTTTAAAAATCGGCATTTCATGGTTTGAAAATGTCTAAATACACCATCTACTGTCTTTAAATCATCCTAAACCTCAATCGTCACCCGTTTGGGACTTGCGTGATCTTTATATTTAAAAGGCCCACTTGCCCCAGCTCCTGCCCTTGAGTGGGAATCTGTAAAACCACATTAATTTTCAAATATATGCTCATCGAGACAGACCATGACAAACAGCAGGGCTACGGCTACGTACTGACACTCCCCCTCAGACACACCGGAGAGCCTCTCAGCCTGAGTCTGTGGTGCTGACTCAGATACAACACAGGTGCCACACTAAAACCTTTACAAATGACCTTGAATGATAGCAGCTGCTCATGGCTGGTTACCTCTGACTACCAGCACCATATGGCTGTTCCTGCTACACTGGGCAATGTCTCCTTACCTCCCACGTCACACACTACATGCCACAAGGCCACAGCCCCTTCAATGGTCGTCCTGTGCAGCCCTTTGCTCTGTCTTTTAAATATGCTGGGAGGTAGCAGAATTTGGGTGGGTGTGTAGTTGCACTTTAAGTATCTGACCTTGCGTAGCAGCGACCGATCGAAGTCGCCCAGAGCGAGTGTGGCAGCCTGGCCGGCCCTGAGTACCCTGCATGCAGAGCGGTTCCTTTGGATGCTGCCGATGGTCAACTTGTGGAAATGGCCCAAGTCTGTGGGCCCTACTACAAGATTATCTCCTTCACGGCAAATACCACTGCACAATCAAAGACAATAGTGGGTCAGAAAGAGTCCATGCTAAACAAAACAAAAATAAAAATAAAAATGCACGTTGAATGGAAGAACATGAAGTGAGTATTACACACTGACCTGTACAGAGTACCACCCACCACAGTCCCCACCTCTGGCACTGTGTAGATCTCATCCACCTATAATGATGCACACTGCTATCAACCACATCAATATTGTATGTATTTACACTGCATCTGAAAGAGTGTGTATGTGCCAGACGGGTCACTTTCATGCACACACAAATTTCATCTAAGACCTACCTGAAACTCAGTTAGCTGTTGCATAAGCTCCTCCTGCTCCTTGCTGTTGCTGAGAGGAGGGATGATGTTGAAGAAGACCTTGAGCAAGTCTAGACTCTCTCCAGACACACTGGACAAGGTGAAGATGGGTGTGATGCTGCAGTGGAAAGCACAGGCACGTGATCAAGACACACAGACATCACTGGCTAGTTTCTACCTTTTACTGTTAGAAGGGTTCTAAATTATAGAGGGAGCACACAAGTAACTATAAAACATTAAATGGGAAACATTAAATTGTTCATGCATCCATTCAATCCATTGTGTATTATGTAGTGATCTCATACTTGGGCGACTGGGCGAACTGCTGTGCTGCAGTGACAGCATCATCTGTACTGCCTATGACCATGGGCACCTTGTTGCAGCCTGGCTGCTTCAGGACGCGCTCCAGCTGCCGTACGGTGCGCTCCACCGTGGCCCGCGTACACAGGTCCACCTTACTGATGACAATGAAGATGGGCACCTTCAAGGCCATGGCGAGTCCAAGATGCTCCCGTGTTGTACCAGCTGTAAACGAAGAAAGAAAAGAAAATAAGGATTAAGTTAGGTCTAGTTAGAAGGTTTCACTACATCACATATAGTTGAAAGAAAGGACTGTTGACACCTAATATAACACTGCTTATCTGCTGGCACATGATACAAGTCTAAGGGTCAAGAGAGCATGTATATAAACTGATAAGACCAGGTAGAATTTACCATGACGAATGATTGCTATGCCACTGGACAAAGTAGATGGGATGGAAGTACAGGAATATTCAACCATATATGGTGGTTATGTCATTCATGTCTAGGTTTTCCAGAATGCCAAAGACGAACCTTTTAAAACAGTGAGTTCTCACAGAGGCAGCAGTGTCCCAGGCCATGTTTCTTTGTAGAGAAGGGCTAAGTGGCCATGGTAGTGATGGGTATTGTTATGCTTTTTGCAGCCTGTCCACAGGTCTTTAAAAAATTTTTTTAAAAACGCCCTACAAGGCGTTTTTGGCTTGTCACAGGCAGATAGAACCTAAGATGGGCTTTAGAGCCATTATTCTGTTTAATAATTAAGACCGTTGTTGTTTTTGGGTTGCAGACACCATCCCTTTTCTGTCTGTTGCGAAGCTAAGGTGGCCCTCATTCTTGACCCCATTTGCCATAGCATGCCCTATTTTAGAACAGACACCCACATAAACACAGCAACACCACAGTGCAACAAGTACAGAAATTCAAGCATATGTATAATTTAAAGAAGAATAAGGTATTTAAAAGAGGTGTAGCATTGCAGTTTCAGTTTTCCTCTGCAGTGTAGTACTAGTTCAGTTTTGTTTGATTTCATATTCATGCCATTTTTATGCCCCACAAAGTTTAAATGCTGAACATATTTTTTCAATTTATTGTGATGAAAATCAATTTTTCTGCACATTAGCACTAAATTTATTTTGCCTGTAGAGAAAATTATTTGAATTATCATCTTCAGCATTCAGCTGTGTTTGTGTTAGTTATTCTACTTATTCTTTTACTGCAGGCGGACAACATCACTTTTGTTCAAAATTAATGAAACGGTTATGAAAATGTACCATTTGAAGTTAACAGTGTTTAGAATGAAACAAAGGTCTGAAAAACAACTCCCAAACACATGACTTGAGTCATATTTCTGTTTACAACCTTTTTGAAGTCAGTGAAATCACATATTCATTCATGACCTAAAAAAACTGAAGACTGCAAGCCATACATTAACAGCAGCTGAATAACTCCAGCAGGCTGTGAGCTTAAGTGCTAAGTAACAAGTGTCTCCAAGGCTCAGGTTACATCTACACGTCTGCTTGACATTTGCAAAAGTAAAACATAACTAGATTTCTTAATAACCGTATGTTACATAAGGGTACTGCTTTCAAAAGCAGCACAGAAATTCTTTACAGAAGGTCACAGGCTTTCAACAGTGTCTTCTTATCTCAGCACACTTGCTGTGCCTGTCAAAGCCCCTCCTCCCCCCTGTCATCTGGCAGTGTTAACACATTCAGATATGTGTCAGGATGGCCGAGCGGTCTAAGGCGCTGCGTTCAGGTCGCAGTCTCCTCTGGAGGCGTGGGTTCGAATCCCACTTCTGACAAAAGGTTTTGGGGTTTTTTCTCCTACAAAATAAATCTAATGATGCTCTTACAACAAGTAAAATAGTACAATAGTAAAAAAGCTATATGTCTTCACAAATACAGCAAAGCAAAGCAAAGAACTGCCTAGCCTGTCCCACCTCTTTCTGCAGCTCAGGTTTCAAAGTTATACCCTTCCTGGGCAGGCTTCTTGCACTCAGTCTCACTTGCTGTTATCATAAAAGGTAATTTTCCTCTTCACTTCTAACAGTATTTTGAGTGGTTTCCTGCCTACATTGTTTACTTTGTAAACTGCAGAGAACAGTGTCTTCTTCTAGCAGGAAATAACATTTGCATGAGTAGAAACTTTGGTGGAATTCAGCTTAAACCGATATGCTTCATTTAAAAAATCTCCTGTGCAAAACGCTAATAGCTTATTGATCCATTTGTAGATCTCAGGTTTACCTAATGTGAATGGGATCATCAGCTAACTCCAGCGGGTCAGAGGACTCTTGATATGAATGGATGGTATCTGAGATATTTTGGGGCTAGCAGGCAGAGACGAAGGGTGAAGTGACTGTGTAGGAATGGTGGTCTGTTACGTAAGCTTAGATATCACATGTTAGCAAAGTACTGAGCCACAGATGGAGTCCACTACAGATCTAGGTGCGGTGTACACAAACATAGGGTCTCTGTCAACCTGACCCCAAAAGTGTCTATTAGTATCCTGTGTTTTTGTCTGAATGGTGAAGTGACTGGATAACAGTCATAAAAAAATTATTAGATACTTAAATGAATCAATTTATACTCACCAATGCCGGTATTTGCGCTGACGACCAGCATAGCGAAATCCGGGCAGTAGCTGGTGAGGCCAAAGATGGTGGTCTTCAGGTACTTGTGGTGACCCGCCAGATCAATGAATGTGATCATTTTAGAGGCACTCTCACAAATCTCCTCTGCTGTTCGGGACTCACTGTAGTTCACAACCTAAGAAAAGAAGTAATCCTATCAGGAGGGTCATGATCTAAATTGCATAAAGAAAAAAGCAACAGCACCGACACATTCCTCGGTTATTTATTTGAAAGTACAAGTCAGGATAGATATCAGTTACTAACAGTACTTGCAGATGCAGCAGTTTTATGAGTAATAAATACTGTCTTTCTTATTTATATCACTATTACCATAACCATATTCTTGTCTGAGCTTGAACATCTTGATGAGGAAACCCTGTGGTAACCATAACATAATGTATTTAACTTTAGTTGCTATTTATGACAAATGATGTAAGAGTATATAACTAGGGTACACATTATTTATTCTCTGGTGTTGGATCTCTTCTCACCTCTCCTTTACTATTGAAGCCAAGGATCTCAAAACTGATGCTTGACGTGCGTCCAGTCTGGATCTCATGTAGATGTCTGAAGAGGTTGAGCCTCGCTCTTCCCCGTCCATTGTCCAGCTCACCCTGTGTCAGAACACCCAACAGAGTGGACTTGCCGGAGTCCACATTACCCAGTACAGCTACTCGCAGGTCCAAGAACTGTAGGAAAAACACAAAGAATGAGCAGGGATAAAAAATAAAGTGAACAGATAAACAACAAAAGAACAGCCAAAAAGCAGCCTGCCTTAAAAGGATAGTTTTACTAACCTGCTGGTCATCTGGCACCTTGCGAATGAGAACCTCAGCAAGCTTACGAGGCACATCAGAGTCATAGTCCACCTCTCGCTCTCTGAGGACAGTGATATCGGCTCCAACTCTGTCAGAAAAAAAAGAAAAAGACACACATATATAAAAGTGCTGTGTTTTGATTGTGCAATTACAAAACAATCACTTTTTACTTGAGCAAATTTGAAATTGGCTTTGTTTTAACTGCCATATTTTCATTTACCATTTGTTTGGTTAGGGTTAGAACCCGGTGAACAGTAATGCACTGCGTTTTGAATTAAAAGAGTATTTGGTAATATCTTGACTTACTTCTCTGCTAGCTTATGAAGCGTCTTCAGTGATGTCCTCATATCTTCTTCTGAGAGTCCCACCAGCATGCCATTATCCTCAACACCTATTTGATAGACGGCTTCACCCCGACCCTCCTGCAGTCGCCATTTCATTTGTGTTGCCAGGTGCTCAAAGCGGTATTGCGTGGGATTCACCAGCTTCAGCTAGACCAGGGAAAGACTGTAGAAATTAGTGCTGAACTTAGAAACCAACATTTAGGAAGGTTAAAGGTGTCTGTGGTTAAATAATTCTGATGAAAATAACTAAAAATGATAGAGGATTACTGCAGGGCTAAGGCAATAAAAATCTGAAATAGAGTCTCTATTGATGTGTTAGGGGATGCAGCTGCCTAGATACTAAAAATGATCTTGCTAATCCATTGTGGTGTCAGTTTTCCATGGTAGGACAATGTGAGACAGCATGTATTCTGGCATATTACCTTCATTTGGAACTTGTGTGTTTGCTACAGTTGTTTGTGTTGCTAAACAAGGCGTTAAAGAAATAGAATAACAATACACATATAAATATATAAATATTTATGTTTATTGTAAGGACGAAAAACCTATTACAAATAATCTCCACACGCTTGTCATGAAGAGGCTAAACTCACAATGAGCTGTTCATTGTCATAGTGTTATATGTAGTGACTAGCTCACTTTGAAGGAAACCAAAAGCTTATTTGCTTACCTTGTACTCTATATTTCCCTCTTCAGCCTAAGAGACAGGGAGACAAACAAAAGATGGACAGAAACAAAAAAGCAACAACAGCTGTCAGAATGTAGAGAAGTGAGACAACAGGCTATTGATTTGTTAAAAGACACAAAGAAAAGCAATCTGACTGAATGAGCGGCCAGTGAACTACTGCCAATAGGTAGTCACTGGGATCTATACAAACTCACTGCCTAGCTAGTTAGCCCTAATACACTGTACTTACTGTGATTAGACAAAGTACGCAAACATATACAAGTCAATATACATTTATGGTTTACTAGTGAATATCCCTAAAAGTGGGATTAATATCTTAAATGTAAACTAACATTTGCAGGACAGGGGAGTTGGATACATGCTGGAGATCAGCTGAAACATGTTGAGGCTTGTCCCGCTATCATTAAGAGTTTATGACCATGGTGCTGTGAGGAAATGCAAGGCTAAGTTGCAATAATCTATGTTCCTATTAAAAACACAGTCTAATACTAAAGGTATTTTATTTTATTTGCCCCCAGGTTAAGTTAGTGTGAACTTTAGATAGTTTGAGATCACAACAATCATTTATTTTACGTTTCTGCAATGGTCACGTTAACTGTTGGGTTAATTTAAGTTAAGGTATCTAACAAACTATTAAAATAATCTTTCGTTACTGTTTAGTAACACTGTCCCAGGCTGAGTGAATGTCAGGGACTTTAATAGCAACATTAACGTTAGCTAAAGTTAGATATGGGTCGACCGAGTATGTTACACATCCGCCCCCCTGTTAGATATTTACAAACACAGCTGTTTCTCCTCTGCTAGCTAGCAACACACTAGCCAGCTAACTACAGCAAGCGTCTTTTAATCAAACATTAATCGGCACACTACTGTAAAACTACTTTTAATGGCAAAATTGTATGTTAACAGCTAACGTTAATGTTTTGTCGCTAATGGTAACCGAGTTTAACCATCTCATTCATTTTCGTTTCCTTTACATTACCGACTAGCTACGTGTCACGGCGGGTTCAAAGACAAGTCAGGGCAGGACAGCCAACGTTAACTAACCCCGACAGGACAGGGGATGCAACGAAGTGTTAGTGTTATACATCATGCACACTTTTACGTTCACATTGTTGTTAGCAGACTAAAATCGTAAACAGTATTAGTTTGAATATGCTAGCAGTAGTTCTGCGCGTAATTTCAGCCTTACCTCTGGAGGTAGATATGGGGTGTTATTGCTTGGTTTTAAGTTGCGGGAGAAACGAGCTTTGGATTTCTTGTTGTTCTTTACACAAGCCTTTTTGGGGGCTGCCGCATAGCCATTTCCCGGTTTGACGTTGGACGCGACACCTTGAGATCCAGAGCCATGTCCGCTTCCTGAGCAAAATAACTCCGATACCCGCGCATCCATCAGCTGCTTTGGACCTAACTTGTTAGCGTACCACTACCTGGACAAATATGATGCTATATTATTAAAATACACCTCAGTCCCAACATGCAGGTGTTTGTATATGCGTGGAATTAACCTGCTAGTGGTAGCGTGCAGCCCCCCACAATAAACAAAGCGCCGACCACCCCCAAACTCTTCAAACCGAACAATAACAGCACCGTCGAGTTTTGAGTTTCCAGTGTGCACACGTCACGGTCCTAAATGTCAGGTGGGGTGCCTGATTTTAACAAACGGAGAGTGCGAGTGAGCGGTACTATTTGTTATCTGAGCAGCGAGTGGGTGTAGGTTTGTAGCCCCGCCCGGCTGGCTACCTAGGTTGCCACAGCGAACACACACAGACCAACGTCGTTTTGCAGGGCTTTGCATCAGACGAAAAAGGAAATAATGACATACTTGTTTACAAAGACTTAGAAGGAGAAGATGATTTTACATATTACAAAGAGTACATATAACAGCGAATACGGTCTAGACTTGCTCTGTATGAAAACTGCATTAAGATATGTTTTTTTTATATGCATATGCATTTTTTTAATTGAATTGAATGATGCCACAAGATCAGAAAATGTGTCATCATATGACATATAAGGTTGGCACTGTGTGTACATGTATGCATGTATGTGTACCTGTATATGACACCTACCACTGACATGTAAATAATAATAATAATAATAATAATAATAATAATAATAATAATAATAATAATAATAATAATAATAATAATAATAATTTTGTTTATAGTGTGTATATTGGTGTTCTCTATGTTGTAGCCTGTATTTGATTTTATTATATTGATTTTGTTATTGTATTGTTGTATGAGTAAGGACATCTTGCAATGTACAAATGAGTCAAATTCCTTGTATGTGTACACACTCCTGATTCTGATTTTGATTCTGATAATTTAATAACATTGTAGTGAGACACATAAGAATGATTCAACACATAGCCTTTCACTTTGATGCGATGGAAGTGCTTTCACTTTTTGTCAAGCATTTATTTCACCCTTGTAAAGCACATGCATATGACGCAACACTGAGCTTATAGGCTGTCATCGTGTCTAATCAGCAGAATTACAGTATTCCCCTTTTAAGGCTGATAAACCAATCAAATAAACAAATAGTTTCTTGGTGGTGCAAGTTCTTGACCATATGGACAACAGTGGCATCAGCTGTTTGGTTGAAAATATGACTCTTGGTCATAAACTTGGTCCAAACTCTATGGACATGACATGACTCTTGACATAACACAGAGGGTTGCAAAGCCAAATTTTCTCAGTACAGAGGAAGTTAAGAATGACTAACAAGTTGGTCATTGCTTTTGACACCATTTTAAAGTATGTCTGACTGATTGTATATTTGACTGGGTTTACATAGACTGGGTTTGGTTACATGTATTTAATTTAATACATTTGTTTTGCAAATGACTAGACTAGATTGTATCTTGAACCAGCTGTTGCCAGAAAGCTTTGTTACATCACATTTGCTCCTGTTGCTTGTTTGAAACCCCACAAACACACACACTTTATTTTGCAGTTTGTCATTTTTCCATTTAGTTTGACCCATCTCAGGTCTCAATCACATGAGAGGATCATCTGAGCTGAATGGAAGTTAGTGAAATAACTAACTTAGATCATCATTTTCCAAACTCATTTGAGATTAGTTGCACTTTTACTCAAAATTATAAAGAGATTTTACATCTAGTTACATAAAAGCATCATAATACATATATTAAATTGCTTCTCACTTTAGTCTGTCAGAAATATGGCACTTACTCAAAGACCTGTAGAAAGAACAACATGCTGTCTTTCAGTACACACAGCTCACATGAACTGTGACTTGTTTTTCCTGCAAAGAGAGTGAGATTTGAGAAAAGTCAGCCAACTCCCCTGTGGGAAATGAATAGGTCGTAGTGTGGTCTTTCTGAAAAGGAACCCTGATTGGTCAGGCAACCGCTGATGTAGGGGCTCAGCCCATTCCTGGCTGAAAGAAGTGTTTTGAGATTTTTATAGCCTTAAGTTTCTTCAAACATCCACATTCACATCCACACTCACACACACACACAATACTTCCTTGGTTCTGCGCTTTCAGTCAGCATGAGTTATCCACTGGTGATTCTGCTCTGTGTGGGACTGCTGCACCAGACTGCGAGGGCCGTCCTTATGGATAAACTAGCAGACAACAAGATTTGTGGGGATGCAGACTGCTCATGTAAGTCAGAGCATTAAAGAGAAGCAGAAAGCAGTGTGTAAAGTCTAATCTGAAAACTAATATGTATTAAAACTATTGCAGTAAAATGCAAATGCTAACACATTGTTGATTTCTCATCTATACCTCCGTTTAATCTTTTGTTTCCTGCACTTTATTAGATGTCCTCTCCATGGCCACTGCCTTAGAAGACTTCATAGCTCCTGACTGTAGATTCATCAACATCAAGAAGGGTCAGATGGTTTATGTGTATTCTAAGCTCATACCAGAGGAGGGCGCTGGAGTCTTCTGGTCTGGAAGTGTATGTATATATTTGTTACGTGTTATCTAGCAGTGCACACGTTCCCCACAGAAGGTGTGCTGCAGATGTGACAAACTAATGTGAACTTTCTGGCCTTTTGGATCAAAATGTCTAGAAATACATTTGGTTAAATATTCAGTTTCATTATACTGGGAATGAGTGATCATTTAAATGACTTCAAGCTAATTGAGGATGATTGAATGCATAAAGTATGTATAATGTTGTGTATGGTAATTTGTTAGAGAGGCCATGTTATTTCCACCGTCAGGTTTACAGTGAGCGCTATGTGGACCAGATGGGTATCATCGGATACTTCCCTGCGACTGTGCTGAAGGAAACCAAGAAGTTTACGAAAGACCCAGTTAAGATTCCCACAACAGTGAGTGTATTTGTGTCTTTGATAAAACTATACATGGGATGAATACTTTTTTTCATTCTCTGTTCTCTCTCATTTTCAGGAGTAATAAGTAGATAGTCATTTTATTTTGCCTTTTTTTCAGGACATGGACTTCTACTGTGATTAAATCATGACAGATTGAAGCCTCTTTCTTCTCAAGTCTCGCCTTTAGTTCTATAGTTCTTCTCCCCAGCCGCTGTTTCATCCTGTGGCGTTGTCTCCAGCTGGAATGAAAACCTGGACACTCTCAGCCCTCCATAGCCGACAGCCTGACACCCCCCTTGCTGAGCCAACTAGTCATTCCTGTTGTGCTTTGTCTTAACAGACACTTTGCTCAATAAACCATTTTTCATATCAATCAATAATGTTGATTACTTGAACAGATAAAATAATTTTCCTAC
Source organism: Lepomis macrochirus (assembly GCA_024633595.2). Taxonomy (NCBI): domain Eukaryota; kingdom Metazoa; phylum Chordata; class Actinopteri; order Centrarchiformes; family Centrarchidae; genus Lepomis; species Lepomis macrochirus. The sequence continues at coordinate 16,809,239 of JALXJV020000020.1, read as the reverse complement.
TTTGACTCTTCAGGATTGGCAATTGCAATTTCTGCTGACACATCTAGTAAATTGCAGATCATCTCCTGTTGTAAATATATAATCAAATTCAATTTATAGTGCTGATGTAGTGTTTTTATTGCAGCATCAAGGTCTCTCAACACCGTGATCAGACTTTTTTTGTTCCACAGAAAACTGTCTGCACTGCACACAAGTTAACAGCAGGGAAATAAATCCAGTGCTTGTCTTGTACAGAGGCATATTTGCTTGTAAAATGTATATATTGTTTGCTAATCCCAGTAGCTATTTTTAGTAAACACATAGTACATACACATTAGTTGTTTTTTAATCATATTTTTGCAGCCAATTAACATGCATGGATCCCATGTCTTATGCATGCATCCAAACACAAATGGAGAAACCAACTGTACTGGACAAACCCTTCTGAACTAACGCTGGTAAATCTAATGAGGGGCATTCATGCAGGTGAGATGCTGAGTTATGGTGATGGATGGTGCAGCAGCAATAAGATGGAGATAAGACTGATGAATTAGGTAACCCAGTAAATCTAATGTCTGCAGCATCACTGGTGAGACACAGAGTTGAAAGCAGAGGACACAACTATTCTTTTTATCTTAGGGAAGGTTAAAAGTGATAAAGCTGGAAATGGAAATGTTATGTTACTTATTACTTTACTCGTGAAGCAACAGTCCTGTTTTTCACCCTCTCTCCTGTCTTCTGTCTCTCTGTCAATTCAGTTTATTGGGATGACAATGACAGTAATCTATATATATATATATATATATATTTATATATAAACCATGAGGAGGCAGCAAGGAAGACCGCCACAGCCAAATACCTACAAGGAATGAGGCAGGTCCTGAAAAGTCAGCTGAATGGGAAAAACAAGATCCGAGCCATCAACACATACGCCCTGCCAGTCATCAGATACCCCGCTGTTATAATAAACTGGCCAAAGGAGGAGATAGAGGCTACTGACATCAAGACGAGAAAGCTCCTCACAATGCATGGAGGGTTTCACCCCAAATCCAGCACCCTGAGACTGTACACCAAGCGTAGCAAGGGAGGCCGAGGGCTAGCGAGTGTCAAGACCACTGTCCAGGATGAAATGACGAAGATCCAGGAGTACATCAGGAAGATGGCCCCCAAAGATGAAGGGCTTAGTGAATACCTCAGGCAGCAGAAACCCGAAGGTGAGGAGAAGGAATATGAAGAACCGTCATGGAGGGACAAGCCGCTGCACGGCGTGTACCACAGACAAATAGAAGAAGTGGCTGATATCAAGAAATCCTACCAGTGGCTGAACTGGACTGGACTGAAGGACAGCACGGAGGCACTAATCATGGCGGTACAAGAACAGGCACTCAGTACAAGATCAATCGAGGCTGGGGTTTACCACACCAGGCAGGACCCCAGGTGCAGACTGTGCAAGGATGCCCCTGAGACAGTACAGCACATAACAGCAGGGTGTAAGATGCAGGCAGGAAGTGCGTACATGGAACGCCATTACCAGGTAGCTGTCATAGTGTACAGGAACATCTGCCACGAGTACGGGCTGGAAGTCCCAAGGTCAAAATGGAAGACACCTCCTAAGGTAGTTGAGAATGACCGAGCTAAGATCCTGTGGGACTTCAAGATCCAGACTGACAAACTGATGATGGCTAACCAACCCGACATTGTGTTGATCGACAAACAGCAGAAGAAGGCAGTAGTGATAGATGTGGCAATACCAAGCGACAGCAACATCAAGAAGAAGGAACACGAGAAGCTTGAGAAATACCAAGGGCTGAAAGAGGAGCTAGAAAAGATGTGGAAAGTAAGAGCAACAGTGGTGCCAGTGGTAATCGGAGCACTGGGGGCTGTGACCCCCAAACTGGGAGAGTGGCTACAGAAGATTCCAGGCAAAACATCAGAGGTCTCTGTCCAGAAGAGTGCAGTCCTAGGAACAGCTAAGATACTGCGCAGAATATATTTATATATATATATATATATAGAGAGAGAGAGCTTTGCATTGATTGACTGAACTGATGTCATTATCACTGATATGGGGAGGTTGTGGGGCGCAACACAAAATATCATAAACACTTCTTGGAAAAATATATCTAAATGGTATCAAAATCACCACTGCAAATACTGTTATAAATGTGGCTCATTTGGGTCCGCATGACAGTTAGCATTTACCTGTCAACGCCCTACAGTATATTCTGAATGTTTGTTCACAATTGTTTCTAGTTGATGTATTCCGATTTTGACCTTACAGCGGCAAGTATTTTGTTGTTTTTTTATACCCCAGGAGTTTTGCAAAATGCTCTGTTAGATGTCTCATGTTACTTTGAAAAATGTCAAAGTGCCCCATGCCAGACTGCCTCACAAAGGCTGCTTACTGCCACTTAGCATAATGACCTCGTTGTTTTGATTTTAATTGTGATGAAGTTATTTCTTGGTAAAGCTATTTTCCATGAAGTGTTATTACATTATTTTGTTCGTACCACCCGTTTACATCAATGTTGTCTGCCAGTCATTCCGTGTGTGTGTGTCTGTCTCAAATCCACCCCCGCCTCCAGCACACACACACACACACACACACACACACACACACACACACACACACACACACACACACACACACACACACACGCAAAGCTTCCAGACAACTATCATGATTAAACATGGCCTGACATATTGTCACAGTTAAGACTCTTTCCAAAGGATGATTTGAATCTCTTTTCGATTGGTTTTGCATCATCAGCATCTCTTCTGTATGCGTCATAGCACCCACTCACATATGGTGGCAAATATAAAATCTCAATCAAATATTCTTCATTTACGGTAAACTGGATTATCTGATTTAAATATGTTTCACTTGATAAAGACAGCCTCAGTGATTTAGTTAATGTTCTTCAGAGATGCCAGTCAATTACTCTGCCATCCCAGGAAGTCTCTTGCATGACTGGTGCATGCATTGATTTGTGAGGCTACAACAAACAGGTCATTTTCATTAGTTTATTTCTGTCTGACCTGAGGCATTCTTAGAAAGGCAGGCTCACGAGTTTAGGTAATAGGGCTGTCACACATTACGATCAATCACCTGTCCCTATGTCAGCCCCGATCAATACAAACCTGTTTCAAATGGGTCACAAAATGTCTCTCAGGGAAAACATACCTACGGCATGTCTGAGGGGTCTGTTAAGAGTTGACTGACACATTTCCAGAAGCTTTTTAGGAAATGATTTTAGTTCAGAAAAATAGCACCTGTCTCAATATGTGGTCATGTTGGAATGCAATTGCTGTCATTAAACAGTTTGTACAGAGGAAGCAGATGCTGAATCCAATGGTTATTATTAGCAAATGTCCCAAAGAGGTGAAAAGCATCTTTTCAGCTGATTGCCAATTGCAGTTGTATGTGTGTGTGTGTATGTGTGTGTGTATGTGTATGTGCGGGGCCATGCACAAATCACAGCAAGTACTCCTGTCTGAAATCATTCTACTGTCTGACAGCTGTAGTTTTAGGGTGTTGCCATGGTGACAGGCTGGGATACTGTGACAGAAGAGATTGATGTGTGTGTTTGAGTGTTTCCTGTGCGTGAGCTTAAAGGAGCAGGTGCCAAACGCTGAGGCTGCAGTAGATGCATTTCTCTTCTCTCCATCTGGCGTCACACCCACACCTTGACACCCAGCAGCACAGCAGTAGCTCTACAGTTCCCTGTAGAGCTGAGAAATCAACAGCTTCAGGTCTGGATGGCATGTGAGCATGACATTTTAGACTGGGGGGAAACATGAGTCTTTTAAAACCCACGTCTGGAATGTCTGTGTGATGCAGTGGGTTGTGATGCTGTAAAACAAATGTACTTTAACGGCTCTTAATCATAACAGTCAAATCAAGACTTCTTGTGTCCAACAATTGAGAAGAAAATATAATCAGCAAAAAAAGAAATAATAGACAAAATGCTCCAGGGATAAGAGTAAATGAGTTTGTCTGGCACTGAAAACATAACCTGACCTTGAGCAGAATTTAGGCGGGAATGAAAGTAAAAGATTGACGTTGGAAGAACATTTGAAGCAAACATATTGGTCGTGAGACATGGGATGACTCAGGGCGAATGTTTTTGATGAAAAAAGCTCATTTCTTTCCATGGTCAAACAACAAATGTATCCCAGAGAGGAGGTATTCACTCAGGACAATGACAGACAGAAAATGTCATTTGTTATAGTGATGGAGGACTATGCTTTATGTACGCATGACTAGAAGAAAAAAAGCATGCACCTGTGTCTGTGTCTGTAGTGACTGACTGAAGGTGCTCGAATGACAGGGGGTGTCGGAGCAGATTTTCCTCAAGAGTGTGAGGAAATGCCAGCCCACTGCTTGTTTGAAGTAAATCAATCAACCGGTCAGCATGAATCAATCACTGCTAAAGCCTGAGGATCAGCAGTGTCCTTCTCACTTGATTAATATCCTTTACATGTGGAAATGCATTTGTCAGTCTAGTTTTGTGTCTAGAAGGTGTGACCGCCGACTGGCCACGACATGTGTACTGCCGCCATATTTGTAGGATAAAGTGACAATAGAAGTGTTTAATTGAAAAAAAGTGCAGCTTCAACAATTTTATTTTTCTTTCAGTAATTTTATTACGTTGTGTTCTCTCTCTCTCTGTATCTGTGTTACAACTCTGACTCATATAATTGCACAAGCTAGTGTAATTCCACCCATTTGCTCTGTCACACCACACAAAGAAACCACTGATTTCATTCCTTGTGTCTCAGGACTCTGTTTTACCTACGTCTTGAGGGTTATTCTGGTACAGGAAATGTGAACCTGTATTTTCGGTTAATCACTACTCCTCCAATGAACAGTGTTAATGTCTCGTAAAAAGGGTATGTGGAAGATGATGGGGGCTAAGAATTCATGTAGCTTCCATGTTGTTCCATGTTGTTCAAGCTTTTCTTCCTCATCTACACTCTCCTTACCTTTCCCATCCAATGAAACCAACTTCTTTCCATCCTTTTATTTCTGCTCTGTTTTTCCCATCACTGTGGTTACCAAAAAGATTCAGGGAAAGGTTACTGTGTGTGTGGGGGGGGACAATAGTGAGGGAGATGTTTTATATAAATCAACAAACCACCTCTATTTGGTTGATGAAGTTCTTCTAAGTCAAAAGGTCATAAAGCTGAAAGAAAAAGACAGGAAATGAATGATACCATGAGGAAATTAGATGCAGCCATTTGCCTGTAATTTTTAACAAAAGCAAATCAAAAGACCTCATTCTAAGACTACTTTGACACATTAGTTACAGATGTATTAGATGATAAATACATAATTAAAGGTCCAGAAAGCTGCCATATCTAATAACAAAATTACTGTGTATTTCATCTCTAGGATGAGAAATCACCCAACCATCAGTGGATTAACGTTTATCTTCTTTGTCAGACTCCACTATTCCACAATTCATTTGTTTATTTTTTCAACGTGTATGCATGAAACTAATTTCACTTGCCACCGCGATGATGATGAGCCAAATAACAGATAAGTAATTCCCCATAAGATAATTACATCTACAGGAATCTGTTGCATGTCATCTTATAAAATTTACATGGAAATGGTCTGTACTTGTATCGCCAAGGACACTTTGAGATGCAGGCTGGAGGAGCTGGGGGGATCAAACCACAAATCTTCAAATTAGTGGGCAACCCACTCTAAGCCACAGCCTCCCTGTTGATGACAAGATAAGGCAATGCAGCAAAGCATAATGTGTGCATCTCAGACTGTATCCAAAATTTGCCATCACAAGCACACATACAAGTGGCAGAGTGCTTCTCTGCACAGGCCTGAGTAAATATTGGACTTAAATTGGCCAGAAACATGTTTCCAAATAAATACTAACCGTGGTGACACCATGGTGCAGTTTTTCACCTCATATCAAGAAGAGGTAGGGTTATGGTCTGTGTGAAGTTTGCATGGGAGTTTCTTCCAGGCCCCCCCCCCCAAAGCACTCCAAAGACATGCAGGTGAACTTCACTGGCAACTCTAAAGTGCCTGCAATTGAAAATGTACGTTTCAATGCTTGTATGTTTCTTGTATGTGTCAGCTCTGTGATTGACTGGTGAACAGCATATACCCTCTCGTCCAATGTTAGACTGACTCCTGCCCCGCCTTGACCTTCAAGGATAAGAAAATATAACTAATGGATGGATGCATAAATAGGCTGTTGTCTGCATGCATGTTCACCACAAGAACTATCCTTTATACATAAGGATATAGTATGTCAGTGTCAGTAGTATGTCTAAACGCTGTTCCTCTGCCCCCAAGTTGCCAAAAACAGTTTTAAGAACTTTTATTCATACTGTAAACGATGCACTTAGAAAACTCTTAACACTTAGCTGGATACCAGTTTTCATATTTACCTGATAGTTTAGACTACCTAGGTGTGGCAAAATAACAAAAAGTGTACCAAAAACAAAAAATGACCCCCCCTCAAAATATCTTGTTGTCCTCAAGTAGATGACCCAATATTTATCATTAAAACAATCTTCAGTTATATGATGGTGACTTGGAGGTCACAAATACTTCACAGTCTTGTCTATTCGCTTATGTGTCACACAAATTTTGCTTAGGTAACACATGGCTGGAGGTCTCGCAGAATGCTGTCTGCTGGGTTTGATGCTTATGTGTCACGACATCATCTACACCTCTCATAGAAAAACATCTGAAATCCCAGTAGAGGCATGCTTTCTAGTGTTTGCATTATATCAGCATGACACTGATGAAATGGTTCACTACATTTCTTCCCTTTTTTTCTTTATTTTCTTTCAGTATACAAACACCAGAAAAGCTATTTAGCTTCCCTCAGCAGAGGCAGAATGCTTTGGTCGTCTTTAGGCTACTTCCATCAGGCTGACAGATTATTTTGGGAGAGGCGAAATAACCGGCCCTCATCCTTCCCTTTAGTCCTAGCTTTTGGAGCAGCGGAAAGCTGCATTAGAAATCTTCTACGTCTGGTCTTCAAATGTTTTTGCAGAGGGGTTTTTGCACAAGCTCCTGAGCTATGAATAGACTGAGTGTTTGTCATGACAACCAATTACCCATTACAAAACCAGTGAGGCTAAGTAAGGCAATTAAGTGATGAAACAAAAGTGTGTGTTGCAGGATTTCTCAGAGAGTTTCTGCACACACCCATGTGTAGGTGAACACACAGCTGAATGTTCTTGTGTGGAGTTTCATACTGGAACATTTGCACATTTGTGCATCGTGCTTCATTTCTATGCTTTTCCCGACACTTGAAAAGCAAACTGTCTATTGCTGACATAATTCTAATACGTTTCTGTAGGGTGTTTTGTACTGTAGCAAACATACAGCAACGTTGTTTAATCAACTAATCATTAATATAATTTCAGTCAAGCCCTAAATGCATTACATTTAAATAATGGTTGTTAACACACTACTGTAAGAGAATAACTCAAAATTTAATAAATATTTTTTAATGAATAGTGATTGAATAACAATAAACAGCACGTTTGTTCTTCCAAGCTGTATAGCTCTGCTGTCAGTAAGAGTATCTTAATGTTCTGGTTTGTCTATTAGGTTTTGTCCTGATTCTTTCAAGTTCTGTATCTCAGTCTTGCAGCCACCCAAAGCTTGTTGCCAGACATTGACATGACTGACAGTGACAAAAAAACACAGCTGTAACAGAACTTCTCATTATGGAATAAATGGTCATGTATTGCTTCATTTGCTAAATGGCATAGCAAACAGTGAGGCGTAAACAGAGCACATGCGCACACGAGGTGTTACTGCATTTAATTGGGGGTTATCTGCGTCACCACATGTACATTAAGGTGAGGACAGAAGAGTGTCAGCAGAATACAGTGATGTCAGAGTGAAATTACACCCTGCATTGTACAAACCACCTGCTTCTGATCCATTACAGGTAGGCAGGCTGTCATAGAGTACATATTGTTGCTTTAAAGAGGCTGTGGGCAGTTTATAGACGAACCTGGTTTGTTAAGTCTAATGGCCCTTGTATTGATTGGCTGGGGTATCCTGGCAAATTGCAGGGGTAGAATGAACAATGAGATTCTCATTGAGGATCTCTAAATGCATTTCAGTTGGTAGTTTTATTGACTCTCCTGGAGCGGCCAATGTGGTGTTTATTTAGAGACTTTGCTCACAGCCTATATTTTACAATGGCATGATCTGTGAAGAAGGTGTTGAAGGAAATGTACTGCACATCATCCACTGCACAGTTGACTGGTTATATTGAAGTCAACAGCTTTAATAATATCTCATATAAAGTAGCTGGAGTTAGTAAAGTAGTGATGTGAAAACAATTAAATTATATGCAAATGAGTTACCTTTACTCGATTAAATAAATGAGGCTACATTGGATAAATTAATCAGCACAGGACAGAACTGCTAATTAGTTGTGCTGTCTTCACAGTGAGTAGTTTAGAATGGTGGGCTTATCGCCTAGCTGCTGTCAACTCAGTGCAACTACTGAGCCATAAAGAGACTGTTGCCATCACTAATCCCAGGCTGGATCAAATGGTGCAAGTTCTCACATCTGCGTTAAGAGTCAGATGAAAGGTGTCAAACTCCATGTTTCCCTGCTGCAGTGTACGTGCACTATTCCCACACAAAGGACATAATCAGACAGCCCTCTCAGCTGGTGTGACATGGAAAAACACGCTCAGGCACATGCATAATGCACATGCACACATACAATAGACTTTACACACATTTCTCTGCATCCAATTTAACCTTTGTTCACAGTGACTGATGCTTAAATGTCAAGTGGTCATGTTAATGACTTTGTGTCTAGATTCCTGGAAATGTTTACTCATTACGTTTACCCTTTTCCACAGAAAATCTCCTCTCTTATTCATTCCTTCCTGGCTATTTGTTTGTTATTAAAGGATAATGTTGGAACTTTGAACAGTGCTGAATAGCTAAAACAAATTATATGTTGCTAATTATTTGTGTCATAGCCACATTTACCCTGTGCCCTGTGTGGGCAAAACAATGAGTATCCATTGTTTGCTTTCTTAATGGACTATGCTCTTTGGCTGCTAGCATGTAGGGCAGTACTGGAAAGAGGCTTGGAAACCTCCGAGATACCATTACCATTAGCACTAATGTCCTTTTAAAATGGAAAGAGCATCAGAGCCCACACACAGAGACCTCTGCGTATGCTGTGTATGCTGTTTGTGTGAAACAGCCCCGTTGCCATCATATCCTGCCAAGGTCACTTGGCCTGTCCCCTTTGTCCCCTCTTGGCAAAACAGGCACATTTCTGAATCTGGGGTGGTGGTGGTGTGGGGGGGGGGCATTTTATTCTCCATTATTGACTAAATAAGAATCAACTGTTTGCTTTGAGGATGCACACACACTTTCACATACACAGAGTTTCTAATGAGTGTAACCTTGAAGAAACAGATGGAAAGGATGCCCTCTCTTGCCAATCCTTAAATTTTGCAGTGAAACTGTTTTTTGTTTTTTACACATGTACATCCAGACTGATGACATGGAGCTCAACATGGTTTGTGACAGTGACCTTAGTTACATGGTGATTATTTCCTGTTGTGCCTCAAAGGTCAGACTGCATAATCAGACTCTAAAAAGGCATGCCATGTTAAACACTGCATTGTCAAACGTCACAGCCCACCTGAAGCTGGTAATTGCTCATACATCAGATTGGAGGTAGCTGACTTCACTGACGACTTAATGAGTGTATGAAAGGAAATGGGAAAGTTGGCAGTGCTGTGAATAGCTGAGGACTGGGTCCAGCTCAGGAGGCTTGATTAGAAAAATTAACTTTGAGGTAATGTTTTCCACAGTGTCCAATCCAAATCATCAGCAGCAAATGTGTTTGAGGTGTTTGATTCCGGCATGTTGGGGGGCACTCAACATGATACACTGGTAATGGCAATTAAACCACTACAGTCATCACAACAACATAATTTCCGAATACATGCTGGGCACGACTGCTTGCCTCAGAGATGAGAATTGCTCATTCACAAACTTACTGTAAACTCTAAAGCACCCGCTGATATGATTTAGCTGATTACTGTTGTGCTTTTGACAAATCATCCCATTATGTGACACAGAGCAGTAGCTTCTGATAAATGGGCACTGATCAACAACAACAACAATGCTGTACTTTTTAACCAAAATCTCAAGATCAAAAAAACATTTTCCAAAAATGCCAATTTGACAGCAGTGAAAATACTGCAGCTTGGCGCTGTTTGGACATGTTTCATCAGCAGCAAAGCAGGAACCAAAAACCTTTTGAAAGAAGATACTACGTGTAGATAGAGAAAGGCATACAATTACAGGATCAGGTTATGTCCCAGTCCCAGTAATTGGAGATTTACCATCATTTTCTGAAAAGAGCACAAACTATAGAATTGGTGAAGCAAGGTTAGAAAACAACACAATGTTGAAATGTCTCCACATGTTATAATACAGATATTCATAGTTTTCTGGCAGATTGTGAGAGATGCTTTTTCCTTCAAAGTCAGAGTGAGGTTACTAATTAATCAAATCAGACTGAATGCTTTTTCCATCTCTCTCTCTCTCTCTCTCTCTCTCTCTCTCTCTCTCTCTCTCAATAAATGTGATTCATCTTTGGCGTTAATTTGCATGTCCTTTTATTCCCTCCTAGGTGGTGCATTCATTAGGCAGCACAGAATACTCACCTCAAAATAAGTAATACGCAGAGGGAAATAATTATTGTGATTATGCATAATCTTTGCTTGCACAGTTGTTTTTCTTTTCCAATTAAACCAAATTTATATTGGGAATATGCTTTGAATAACAAAGCAGGTGGTACCATTGCTCTGGCTGCAACTCCATTGCTGTTTGCAAAGAAAGCTGTAAAAGCTGAGAACTGCACCATAACAGGGTTGTTTTTACAGAGACCTTTAATAATATAGGATTCGCCCATATTGATGCTAAACCTTGGCACAAACCTAGTAAATTTATGTTTCATTTGTACCAGGATTTATTATTTATTTACCGTGAAGGAGGGTAGAGAGAAAAAAATGACATTTTTCTTTTTCTGGAAAGGAAAACAATTGCATAGTTTATATTTTCAGTTAGTGAATAAAACATAACACAGCTGGTGACATAACAGTATGATGGGTTGTAGGTTTATTCACTGCTTTTCAGAATATCAATGTAAGAAATGTAGATTATTTGTCTAAAGAAAAGTTTTTGGTGGCCAAGACAACAAGACACGATTAATTTAGCAAGTTTTGATGACTAGTTTCAGACACATCGTTTATAGTCCCTGAATAATCAAACTTTGAAGCTGATATTGGTCTCATTAATCTGTCTGTTTTCTGCTGGTGAAGAGGTGTATAATTCAGGGAACTCAGATGTAAAATCAGCTCCAGTATCGTTTCCCTTGCTGTAGTTAGTGTGGTTGCCATGGTCACAAGGCGAGCCGGGGTGGCAAGTTGAAAAAGGTGAGCCATCATGAACACTGAAAGCAGCGGCAAAGCGTCGTGGGCTTGTTGCAAGAGCGGCAGCCGCCCTTACCGCTGTGTACTGAAAACACTGTGTAAGAAGCTCCTTAACAATCGTTCACATGTCTATGTGAAAGGGGTCACTTGTAGTCACAAACCCACAGAGCATTATCAACTGACTCTGTAGTTCCTCTCAGCCCTACCCTCTTGCATCTATTAAATCATTTTTGTGTTTTCTCCGCCGCAACTTTGTTGTGGGCGGAGAAAACACAAAAATGATTGCGGGCGGAGAAAAAAAAGCTGTTGGCCTGCACTTCCTGCTCAGCATTAAACAGAGGCCAGTCAAAGCTAGCGAAAAGGCAGTGAACAGTTAGCAACTAGCTTAACACTATGACTTAACAGCTACAGAGCCAGGTATTTCCCTTTACTCCTTTCCCTTTTATTACTGGAGACCAAAGTAGAGATAAAAGGAGAGTAAATGTTAGACTTACATTCACCAGGTGAACATGACTACAAGTGAATTAAAAAGTTGCTGCCGCATTTGTTGGATGTGTAGGTAACTGTATGCTAACAGATTTGCCATGTCAACTTAAACATGTCAGTTTTGTGTTCACAGCAAGTGGCCACCAAGTGGCTAATAAACGTGTTATTGGGGAAGTATGTCAGTGATGGATAAATAACGCAATACAGTGATTTTGGTAACACCCTAATTATATTAAAATGTTCATGTTTGTTCGAGGTGAAAGTTGCTCACTGTGACAATGAAACCTAACTGCACTTTACGAACAGACGGCATGAAAGAGTCTCTTGAGTACTACTGTGATAAAGTTTATATTATGCTAAGGTGGCTGAAAGCGAACCAGAAGCACGGGCAGGGATATCAATCGAGTCCATATTAGCATCCCGCCGAGAGCAACATCAAAACATCACATCAGTGTAGCACTGGACCTCACAAATGAAGCTGTTGGTTGTGGTAACCTGAATTACCTGTTTCCCACATGACAGTCTATCCCGAGACTGCCTCAGGCCTGCAGGGGGGATGCAACCAGCACTTACTGTATACGAGTGAGGAAGAAGATGAGTTCAATTCAATATAATCTTCTTCTGTGCCGAGTTGTGTGGTCCATGACAAATCTCGCCGGTATTTCCACCTGAGTTGTCCTAGCTGCTTGCCACGCCTCACAGCACATCAAGCCCAACATTACTTCATGCTGTCCCTCTGCTCCCTGCTATCTGCTTCCCCAGCTGGCCTGATGGAAGTAATAGATCTGTACAGCAGTGTTACAGCCTAATCTGCTTGTAGAGTAACTGCAATTAAATCCTGCTCACACAGTGCTTTACTTGGGCAACTTCATAGATAATTACTATTAAAAATCAGAACCAGGATACTTTACACCTCCTGTGCACACAGACCAAAAACTCAGACAGGGGTTTGTACTGATTACATCCTGGTTTAAAGCACGTAAGTGAACCGAGAATAATTTAACTGCCTGCTTTAATGTCTCATGTCAACACCGCACAGCTGAAGCCAAGTTGAATAATCCGCAAGCAAGAGACACCAGTGTAATGATATGTCATCACCTGTCAACCCTCTGCCATTATGAAGACTAGTGTTGTTTGTGGGTTTTGATATCCATCTACCTGTGAAGGCCGGCATCTTATCTCATAGAACCAGAGACAGGCAGTGGCCTCCTATGATATAAAGAGAGTAGAGCATCGAGACGGAGAGAAAGAGGTGGAGTGAGGGAGCAAATGAAAACATAAGAAGTGCAACTCTGGGCACTATCCGCATTGCAATCATTACGGATATAGTACCCACGTTCTCCAACTCACTCAGCAACATCCCATCCCACAACACCGGCTGGCACTGACAGAGCAGTATAGCAAAGAGTTGTCTCTGAAATGACATCTTAAGTACAGGGAGTGATAAGAAAGGCCTGTAGCGTTGGTATTTTTATCTCTACATTTCTTTGTGTTGCTCTTACTTTCCAGGACACTAATAGGGAGGGAAACTGTAATATGTTGTAATATGGTTTACTCTCACTTGCTCTTTCAGTGGATGTTTGCATTTTAGAGAGCGTTGGTTAAATCTAAATGAGAACAGAGGAATTGGGTCTCCCTTGAATCATTAACTATTCATAAACTCTGCATATAAAATGCATTAAAAACAATAAGAAATGTTGCAAACATAAGTGAATTGTTTCTGGATTTATTTGATTTCGCATTAAAAACAAGAACAAGAACAATTCCAGTCTGTTTGAAGGGTTGATGGCAGAGGTTTTGTGTGTGTGTTTGTGTACTCATGCTTGATTATCTGCCAAGTATCAGCTTGTAGTGTAATCTCTCCTGTTTTCACTGAAACTCACTGACAGGCAGCCTGCATCCACTCCAGCCTCGGGCGAGTATAAAAAATGAAAGATCCATGTTGTTCAGCTCCTCCTCCAACACTGCCACAGATACGCATGCCTTCATTTTAAGAGTTCCATTAATGTTATGTCTCTTCACAAAATTACAAAACAACATTGTAAGACATAACATTTCCAATAGTCTCCAGAGCTTAACTGTTGTCCCGGAACAGTAAGTGCAGCCCTGTGAATGTATTATTACTTCATTATGTTCCGTTTACAACGAATTTAGGAAATTACAAAAGATTACAAAGAGTTCAGTTTTTAATGGAATTGTGCTGTGAAGCCTCTAAAAGATTTTTCCAAGTATATGTATAAAAAAGATCCCTAAACCATTAGAAAGAAATGGACATTGGGCACTCTTTGTGTGTTTGTGCTTTTTTCTAATTGTTTCAACCCCTATTTTGCGTGAATCCTTCAAATATTTTATTCAAATTACATCAACTTGAAAATCCTACTTTCACAATCTGTTTCAATGAAAATGCACTCTCAGACACTGCACAAATGCATAATTCAGTTTAGTTATCAAGTGACATTTGATCATTAAATAAAAGCAAATGAATATCAGACATCTGCAGGAATCACTAAAATGGAGTTGAATGAATGTCATTTCAAGCATGTGTTAAATCAAATTATTGTCCTACAGAAACTTTATTAATTTATCATTCATTTAGTATTTCCCAGGATGCCTTGTTGCCTATTTGATTAAAATATCTAAATATTAGTATTTATTCAAGCACTTAGGCCTCAAGATTGAAAGCTTCAGAACATGTAAGTTGGACTTTGTGTTGGGATTTTTTTTGTCAGACTGATGTTTTTGAGGTCAAAAATTACCCTTCAAGCTCAACTCATTATTGATATTGGAATGATGAGTTTGTGTTTTTCTGACAAAAATATAAACAGTGCAAACCATGAAGACTGTATTTGTTTCACAATACACCTTAATCTGTGTTTGCCTCTCAGACATCATCTACAGAGTCAGTTTATTCTGCTGCAATCATTATATGCCATAAACACATATACTGTGCTGAATTAGAAGAGCTGTCCAACTATTGAACCCATCAGTATTACTACCCTAAATTCAGCTAATTTGTTTAGGCAGCATTACTTCGACAAATTTTCATTCTCTCATATGAAATATTATATTGTATATATATTGCATAACTGAGTTACAAGAGTCCCTTTATACTTCTGCAAGAATGGCAAACGTATCTGAAGCAGAGGTGTCATAGTCTTAAGCAGAGGTGAGTATTGCTTCACACACTGGGAAATGGAAAAGCTTAAAAGGAATACAAACGCCCACTCCTCTCACAACATAAATTGTGCGTGCTTTGCCAGAAAACCCCCAGACTGTCTAAAAGCAGAAGATGCTGTAGTTTTCCTTTTCTGGTTTTCCAAAATAAATATATGATGAAGAAGGTGTAGTACATGTGAATCAGTAGTCAAAACAGGAGTGAAGAATGGCGTTATGATGGAGAAGGGATGCTGACTTGCCTGAGCTAAATAAATAATCTCTGGGCTGCAGAATTGCAGTGGTGTGGGAGGAGGTCTGCAGGGAACATGGAAACTGTGATTAGTAAAGTGAACCCACTCATGTCAAATCCACCTTCATTATTTTTCCAGACTTCTGTGATAAATGTCCCGCATGCTATTGTCCTCCCATGTTACCACACCTTTCAAATAATATTATGTGATAGTGAACATGATATGTGACAGAACACCATTATGCTGACAGATTAGCAACTCTTAAACAGGCCCATGCTGATTTAAGAGATAAACACTTTAAATACAAATCATGGTTAATTGGCTTTTCTTATTCTGTCCATGTACATTTTATCTCACTTTTCATTGAACAAGTGAAATAATTTACCGGTAAGACTGCAGTGCATGAAAACTAATCATTTCTCATCACTGAATTCACAATTTAAACTGGTTTAATGAAGCTGTCTCTTAAAATGTATGTGATAGCGAATGCTTGAAACATAGGGAGCAGTGAACTGAGCAGAACTATTTTTTTGTGAATCTCATTTTAGCTCTTATTCAATACCATTTTTGTGAGCTAGCTGGATGATTAAAGCATGCAACCATACAATTTCTTTATAGACAATGTGGATTCTAGGGACTGACAAAAGGAATTACAACAGAAGACGACAGATCTGACAGTGGTGTTGTTCTGAATCTCCCCATCTCTTTTTATAGGTGTTTTTCACAATCAGAAAAACACAAAGATCCTGCTGCACTCAGTCCACATGATCACAGGCAAAAAACACATACAGAGTTCTGTTAATTGGAGAACCTGCTGATTCTTAAATGGGCCACTGAATGAAAGGGGCTCAGGGGCCATCTTTAACCGGTGCAATGAACTGCACAGGCCACAGAATTAACAATTGCAGCTGTGTAGGAGAAAGCATATGGTCCCTTTTCACTGAACATGTCTGTATAAGGGAAATTAGTAGTACCACACTCACAGGAATTCATTTCTCCCTCTCACACTCTACTTTCTCACATATGCACATCACTGTTACATCAGTCCACAGTAGCCCTGTATTCCATTCATGTACTGTATAGCAGCAGGAAAGCAGGAGAGCTGGAGTCCTTTAATGAGCTGCCTTTGTAAGAGCAGTCTTTTTATAGGAATTTTCTAACAACCTATTCACAGTCACATGCAATTGACCAGTTGTAATCCAAAAGGATTGTTCTAACATTGCACTACACAAAGAGTCTGGTCATAATAGAAGTGTACATTATGTCAAATCTTTAAAACAGCTAAGTAGGATACTGTACAATTGTGCTATATGACCTACAAATCCACCCATAGGAATTTCATATAAATGTTAAAGAGTTATGCCTTCAAAAAGGCCACCATGAACTGTATGTCACACAAACCAGTCCTCATTGGGATATTATGTGAAAGGGTTTTCAGCATCAGAGAGACTACTAATCAATAAAAATGCTATCAACTCTGAGGATGATAGGAGGAATTCTCCAAGGTGCTGAAAAGTGTACCCGAGCTTAACAGGGGGAGGAAACAACGGGACACACCCGCCGGAGCCCATTGGTACAACGTCACTACCCGAGCAAGTAAGGTAAATGAATTACAGATGAGAGGAGGAGGAGAGATAGAAAGCTGAGGATGCAGGTTTGGTCCACAACAGGCAACCTCCCGACTCGAACCACACAGCAGGAGCGGCTACACCTCGGTAAAAGACAACTTCCAGTGGTCTCAGCAGCTGACGAGGAGGAGATGCGCTCGGAAAAGCTTTGATTCGACCCCTTCACATCCTCCTCCTCTTCTTCCTCCTCCTCTTCCTCCTCCTGCCATCTCTAGCGAGGAGCATCCCGCACTGTGATTTCACTCCGACGGGCAGGCAGACAGGCGGATTGACACAAGCCAGACACGATGCGTCCCCGACATGGGACAGCTGTGGGATTTATAGTGCTGCTGAATGCGCTACTGCTTGCGACGCAGGCTGCAGAAGGAGTCTTAACGGACCATCTTCTGGTTCAGTTACATGAGGACGCACAGGATGAGGCGCACCAACTTGCAACACAACATGGGTTCCAGAGTGCCCGAAAGGTAGGGATGCACGGACAAAATCTGTCACGCATTGCTGATACTAAAAGCTATTTTTCTCTCTCTTGAGGAAGCTAAACTTTGATTGAGTGATTTATTCTTACCAATAATATTGTTCAAATCCACTAAAACATAAACCTATGTAGCAGCGTTACTGTCCTTTCTCACTATCGGGATTAGTCAAGAATATAGGCTACTATATTTAGCAACAATAGAGAAGATACTGAGAGGCTTCTCTAGGTTTTCTTTTGCTTTGACTTCATTACAACACTTTTGCTTAATTTGATGACGTCATGCCTACTAAAATGCAGGCCCTTGTTAGTAGGTTGCCCATGGCCCTTGAGGACTATATCCCCAGACGCATCAAATTTCAGTGTCCTATAAAACAAAAGACACTTGGAGGTTTTTTTCTGTGAAACAACGAGGGGTTTCTCTCACAACAATAAGTAGTAGTGTGATCTCCTCCCAGAGAATTTGATTTATTCCATCTTTTATGCTTGGTCACTAAATTCCATGCATGAGTTTGGAGAATCTAAGGAATGCCTGGTTTGTTTAAAAGGGGTAACCCTTTTTACATGAAATTTTATTAATAAAACCTTTCTCTATCTCATACACAGTGCATTCACATTGCATCTCGTGACAAAGCCTACATGGCCTTCAATGCAGACATGGCTTTTTACTCACCTGAGACAATATGTCTTATTAAATAGCTTGACAAATGCAGCAGGCATCATAATATGTCAAGAGACGTAATGAGCCATTTATGGCAGACCAATGGAAATAATTCCCTGACAGTGTGTGTGCCTTGTCACATGTCAAAATAAATGTATGGGTGAAATTGGCTGGAGCCACAGCCAGTGAGGCGTAGCAGTGAACAGAGGGGTGTCTGCGCTGCTCTGAATGAGGATTTTCTTTTTTTTTAATCTCCACAGAAAAAAAACACTGGTTCAATCTGTAACTCATCATAATGTGATATCTGTGTGAGCTAGTTCCTTTTCTTGTAGGCATTCACCCCCAATCCCCCACCCCACTCCATCTTCTGCCTCCCTGCCTCCCAGGTTATGTAATCGGCAGCTATATTTGTCTTAATGGGATATGCACCATTAAACAATGTCTGTGTCATTTGAATTATTTTCTATTGTTGCTTAATTAACTAGACTGGGACACAAAATCGGGACACACATACAAATGTGAGCACAAAGACACATAAAAGAGACAAACAGATGCAATCAGCCAATAATCAAATAAACCTTAATTAATGAAAGAGCATTCAGCAGAAGTGCAGAATTTGTATTTGCTATTTTGTTTTTTGTGTCACATACATGAGCCTTTGCCTCTTTTCTATGGCAACAATGGTAGAATTAAAGAGCAGTGGAAGATAATAATAATAATAATAATAATAATAATAATAATAATAATAATAATAATAATAATAATAATAATAATAATCCTTCCATAAGAATTTCATTTTTTACATTAGTTCTGACAGACGCATCTGAAAAGCATTTTTTTTTTGAGGATTGACCTGGACCCTGGCTGTTACTAAAGCATAAGGGGGTCTTTAATCTGTGCACAGTGCCGGAGGGAAAGCTCTGGATGATGCATCTCATTTCCCTGCTCTTGTGATTTATTATGGTTGATTCCAGCACTGTTCTCTAGTGCCTTAAAATAGACCCTGCGAGAATTCTGGGGAATCAGTGCCCTTGTTCCCACTTGGAGGATGACCTGCTATTCTTCTCCTCCATTTATGATATTGTGTTTTTTGTATTTGCCATTCACACACTTTCTGATTGCTGCCTATGTCTTTCGTCTCATTTCGGCTTCTGATCCATTTTCTTCTCTTGCTTTTTTTGCCCAGCTTCTCTTTGGAGAGGAGCTCTTTCACTTCTATCCTCAGGACACTTCAAAGAGGCGGAGCAAACGCAGTGCTCGCAGCAGACAGCGGCTCCAAAAAGACCGCAGGGTAAGCATACACACAGAGATGCACACTGAGGAACACATACTGTGTGTTTCCTGTATGCATGTGCCTTGAGTAGCATGGCTCCCCATTCACTTTGCATGGCAATGGTTATTTTGAGGCTAGTGTCCAAAATCAGGCTTTTAACATTACAGTAAGAAGGTTGGATGTAGATAGCTTTCAAAAGTCAAAATATTTATTACAGCAGCTGATCCACATCCTCCCAATGATAATAGAGGACTGTGGATACATTATTTAACAAATTATTCCAAACATTTGGAATTTCATTCTGAAAAGAAAAGTCTTCTGAGTAATAATAAGAAGTGAATGTTAATGACTTTGGTCTGTTATGTGGAATACATGTACAGAAGGACACTGTTTGTTAGCCATGGGTTTTAAGATAGATAAACAGATACTTAAACCATGGCATGGTCTGATGCCTATGTAACAGAGATACTGTTATCATTATAAGATACATCACAGCCTAAGATATTTGGTGTTTTCTGACTTTCTTTCAGACTTTCTTTCTGTCTGTCTCAAGAAAAAAAGCAGCTGTGTTTTTGTAATCAGGGCAAATCAAAACCCCTATGGAATGCCACTAATTCAATATCCAGCTCTAAATCACTTTATCACTAAAAGTCTCTTTCATAGACTTGCCTTTTGGTGATAGTTTAAAATTTGTTTTCTAAATATTACTTTGAATGTGTTTCCTTGTTAGTTTCCATTTTTGTATGACAAGATATGTGTTTATGGCTTCCTGTGACATATACATTAAGACATAAATGAAGTAAGCCTTGTTGTTGTTACAGTACGTAGTATTTGTATTGTAATTGAGAAATGATGATAAATTATCGTAACATGAGGTATGTTCAAATATGCTTATCTTATATAATTACATGTAATTTCTAATTACATTTAGATTTTATATTCAATGACATTTAAGGCATAAGCTGTAATCACACAGGCACAAATTTTGGATGTAGATGGAGTGATGTACTAGTCATAACATTTATTTTACTTCATTAGTAGTTACTTAATCCTCACAAGTGGGCTGCAACTATGGATTATTTTCATTAACAATTCATCTGCTCATTATTGACTCAGTTAATCATAAAAACATTGATCTATACAAGGTCCATTACATCATTCCCCACAGCTCAAAGTGATGTCCTCCACTTGCTTTATTCTTTCTGACCAATAGTCCAAAAACCCAAAGAAATTCAGTTTACTGTAACGTAATACAAGGAAAATCAGCAAATCCTCAAATTTTAGTGGCTTGAAGAATAACTTCAACAATTAATGTTATATCGTTCGACTCACTGATGAATTGATTCAGCTCTACTTCATAATATAAAAAACAGAGACATGTTGTGTCTTCAACCTCTTATCTAAACAAAACAGTTTGGCTAGGTGCTTAGCTCTGTCCGCTGTAGGAGGGGGTGAAAGTGGAGGTCTTGCTGCAGACAATCACCTAACCTCTGTAATTGCAGTTGTGAGAGGTGCTAATGAAAATAAATGCGAGCCACTCCACCGAGCTAATACACCTAATGGAAGTGAGACAGTAAGGACATAGGCAGGTCTACGTTCTAGATGCTGGGTTTTAATCAGATACTCGACATGCTCATATGCAACACTGCATTTATTGATTTCTATGCATCTCTGGAATGGATGAGGTCAGCAAGTCGGATTTAACGTCGCCTGTATGTCATCCTGAAGTGTCTTCCTCCCATCTTTCAGGGTAGTATGGTAGACATATCTCAGTTTTACACCTGCAGTTGTATTATAAAGACGGAGTGTCACGTTGTGTAGTAGTCAAATTAAAAATAAAATTAAGGAGTCAGTACACACTCATTTAACATATAAAAATATAAAAGTTTATTTAAGTGGCAGCACTGAATGTAGTGTAGAGTATACTGGATTCCCAGGAGTCCTTTTCTTTGTTGGACTCTATTAGTGGAGCTTGTTGACCCACTTCTGACTCACCCACTATGTGGTCCTACTAATCCTCTATATCTTTCTCTATGCTTACTTGTCCTGTTACATGTCTCGTCAAAAACTGGTTTCAAAAGAGATGTCTATTCATCCACACAGCCGTGCCTACACCCTATCCATCCACCCATCCATGAGTCCTTCCTCCAATGTTTTTTTAACGTGAGACAAATACTTTCAACAATCTGTTGAAGGTGTTTTGGGCTGTAGGTGAGAAACAAACAATGGTGGAAAATAGAAAATGGAATAAATCTTTGTGAATGAGCAGCATCCTTTGACCCTGAAAGACACATGCCGGGGGAAAGCCAGGAGGGAAATGAGGACGAGGAGAAAGGAGAGAGGCAGCACAGCTCTTTGATTTAAATGTGAACCGAAGCGTTGAGAGTTGTGAGCAGGCAGTGGGTAAAGGAGGAGAGTGATGGCGGTGCATGGGCACTGTTTGATGTTGTGAGTGGGCAGTATGACATGCTGTCTCAAGGGAAATACCAGCTCTCCTGCCAAGTGATGGAATAAATTGATGAGGAGTGGAGAGAAGGGGGGGAAATGCAGCGATAATGTAGAAAGTGCTGGTCGTTTCCCTCTGAATGGGAGTGAAATTATGATTACAAATGTAACATGAGGCCAATTTTAAACTGATTTTAAAACAAAAATCTCGGTAATATTGTTTTTACCATTTTAAAATCCTCCAAGACAGAAGATAAATATGCAAATATAATGATTTCATTTTTTCAGGGCTGACTTATCATTTAAAGGACTTACCGACAGGTTGATTTACACCGTGTGTGCGCCTCCTGATTGCTTAGAGTATGCCATAAAAGAAAGATCTGGATGAATAGGCTCTGGCCATTTTAAAAGGCCATCTTAAGTGCTGCTCTGCTCTCTTATCTGTGGTGGTAAACACACAGGACAATGCCTGTTTCTTTCAGTCACACTAGAGTGAATTTGCTAAGGGTAAGCACAAGAGGAACATTTAGCCATAGAGACCCATTCTAAAATGTAGCTTTGAAACAGTGGAAAAGACACTGTGTTTTTTTAATTATTAGCATCACTAATTTAGGTATGAAAATAGAATTCTGTGTCTGCGTGGGTTCTCTCCGGGTGCTTCCTCCCACCATCCAAAGACATGCAGGCTAGGTTGATTGGTGGCTCTAAATTGTCCTTAGGCGTGAGTGGTTGTTTGTCTCTGTGTGGCCCTGCGATGGACTGGCGACCTGTCCAGGGTGTACCCTGCCTTTCACCCAATGTCAGCTGGGATAGGCTCCAGCCCCCCCGCGACCCTGTACGCAGGATAATCGGTTGGCGATGGATGGATGGATGGAGATGTTCAAGGTACTTAGTGTTGACAATTTAATCGAAAAGAAAGTCAAGTTTCCATTACACCTGAACACACATACAGGGACGACGAGAGACAGAAAATGACCTAAACCTTGAAATGAAATAAGTGACCTTGAGACGCTTTTTGACACGCAGATTGTTGGCACTTCACTTCAGGCTTGCTTTAGCTATTGCCAGATGCTAATAGATTAAATGACTTGTCCTTCCTTTACCTTTCATCAACCTCTTCAGTTTTTCCAAATGTGTGAGGGTGGTTATTTGATGAATGGAAATGGGATGCAATCTCAAATTAGAACGGCAGAGTTGATAGGCTACCGGTGATTACTGTTGTCCTCACAACTACTGCCACCAGTTAATCAAGCACCTGAATTTCATCTAAGACATTTATCCCCATCATTTACGTGCTCTGTCCTATGGTATCTTCTAGTGCTAGATAAATGCTATTGTGGCAGCTTTCAGGAAGTATTTGTAATCCAAAACACAGCTGTTCATCTCTTCTAAGTACTTTTGATGATTCAAAAGAAATACACGCTTCTTCTTAAGTGTAATTGCTGTGGCTTTTTGTTGAAAATGTTCTGAGAGGGGGAAAAAACTCCTTCTCATGTGTGGCAGGTGAGTTTGGAAGCCTTGGCCCCAGCTGCAGCCCCTCTGATTAGGAGAAAAAGAATAGCCCTTTTGATTTACATGATGTTCTGCCTTCATGGTACAGTAGCACACAGCTGGGTTTGCTGATTTCCATGTGCACAAGAGCAGCGCTCGCCTACATTTCACCCATCATAAGAAATCCTATTTACTTTCCTATTTACTGTCTTTCCAGCCCAGGCTCAGTTGTGCACCTGGATTTCATTTTGCTTTTTGAATGATACTTTTAGAAAATGTTTGGGAGATCATTGCTGACTTTAAAGTGATCATGACCCGTCATTTTGTTTGATATCTTCCCCAGGTGAAGAATGTCTTTGAGCAAGAGGGTTTTAGTCGTCAGAAGCGAGGCTACAGAAATATCAACGATATTGAAGCCAACATGAGTGACCCTCTATTCACCAAACAGTGGTATCTGGTGAGTAATCAGCCAAGCAGCTGTCTGCATGCCGCCTGACCTTTAGGACCAACCCACATTCTCCCTCCTTAATTAGTCATAGGCAAGGCATATTCCCCACTACTTTCTGAATCAACATTGTTATTCATTCTTTAATTAGCCCGGCCAATACCCTCCGTGCTATCTCATCGCTGCCTAGATTCCTCCCCTCTTGTTTACCCTAACTGGCAAGCGTGACTTTTACGCCGCAGCAAGCTTGCCGTCATTCATCTGGCGTGTCAAATGAATGCGCTGGATCGCTGACATTTACTTCCCCTTCTTCTCACCTTCACCCAACCCAGTCCTTATCCGTATCTTTCCCGCACACACACACTCTCACACGCACACATCCTCCATGTTGATTTATTTTCTAATGGTGGCTCACCTGGGAGTCATGACTCATGGATGTTCTCCATATTTTCTGAGTGATTAGATAAACACAGGCCAGGCGGATGGGACCCCCGGACTGGATCTCAATGTGGCTGAAGCTTGGCAACTCGGCTACACGGGCAAAGGAGTTACCATCGCAATCATGGACGATGGTGAGTATAAAGTGGTGTTGTTTCTTACCCTTGAGAGCTGTCTGAAGGCCATGGTGACCACTGATATGTTTGTGTCTAATGTGTTACAAAGAATAGGTGTTGGTTCAGACTGATTTGTCGTTATCTGATTAAGGTGATTCACTACATCAAATTGTGATTGTGAAGACAAAGGACCAAATTTTCTTTGCAAAATATCAAAACCTCCCAGATGTTGTGGGATTTTCCCAACTCTTTCTGTATATCTAGAAAAATTTAAATCATCAAATAAGGAGTTAATAAAAAACAGTTTTGCTTTGTCAAAATTTATTCAGAATTATTGTTACTGTGTCACTGGTAGATACAATTCACAATGCCTTTGCCTACGTTAAATCTTAACTGATATTTTAAAAATGGTAAACTTAGTACAGGTCGTTTAAATGTGCACAATAGCAACTAGGGGCAGGAAAGTTAGTGGCAGTATAGTGTAAGAGTAAGATGTGTAAATATGTATTAGATTAATTTGTACAAATACAGTATTACAAAGTAGAAATAAGTAAAAGTAAAATAATCCCATAAATAAACAGGCACCTGTTTAAAACCTAAAGATATTTGAGAGGCTGGAACCAGAAAATGATGATTAATTATCTATTGATCAATTCATTAAATAACTAATTGTTTCAAGGGTATTCCATATCTGTTGTTATTTGTTTGTTTTTGGCAGAATTGAATTATGCATTGATATCACAATGTCATTAAGAACAAAACTGGATAAATACATTTGAAACTGTGGTACAACAGCAATAAGAACTTTTGGTCATGCTATCCTGTGTAAAAGCATTCCCTCTCATCCTTAATTATATCACTGATTACTGTCAAAATCTCATTTCAGGCATCGACTATCTACATCCAGACTTGGCATCAAATTATGTGAGTACTTCAGTGTTATTGAATTTCATACTTTCCTTCATTTCCTTGAACTGAATCAGGGGTTCAGGTGGTGGATTTCATGGGCTTTGTGCGGCGTGCCATTGGCAGTGACAGATGCTTTCCAAGTTGCCTTCATGGTTGCCGAGTCTCCTTGTATTCCTGGAGGACGCAGAGACAGGCAGACGGCCAGCCAAGCTGTTTAATGTTAATGCACACTGCACTGTGGCAGGCACAATGGCAGGCCGATCTGTCACAAGCAGAGATAATGCCAGGGTAGTTGGCGCTGTATAATGTGATGCTCTATCTCCAGAATACTGATAAAACCTTAAAGGACAAGTGGGATTGCTAAATGGAACAATGAAATGCAGATGTCTTAGTTTAATTTGACTGGTAAGTTTGCAGGTTCGTCAGTGGGACTGCATTGCACTGTCATCTTGAATCCAAGGATGCAGAAATGCAAACCTTTCAGAGAAACTGAGGCATTGGTAAAGAGTGAAGAATGAGTCATTGCGCTTTGTTGGCCTCCCTTTTGACAATTATGTCCTTTAATTATTTATTAAGAAATGCCAGCAGTTTGCATACTTATCTCACCTTTTTGTTAATATATCATTGCAAAGAGCACTCTCTGTTTTGCTTTTCCGCTTAAGCTCATTTGCACACACTGTGATCCTTTAAATGTTGCTTGCATAAGGGAGGTTTTCTTTTAATTAGTTTGTACGCTTACCATTATGTTTGCCTGCCCTAGCATGTTTCTTGCCTGTGAACAGAGATGAGGCTTGGCCCAAAAATAACACTGAGGTGATACAGGAGCACACTCCACTGGATTGATGGATCATGCTGTGCACAGATCTAAAGTGTGTGTTTGTTTGTTTGTGTGAGTGAGTGTGCATGCAAGAGAAAAACATACTGTGTATGTAATCCTGTTTTGTTACTACAGCCACTGTGTCTATACCACACCCACAAAAACCTTGTACTATCAGCTAAATTAAAACATAGACAATAAAAGAAGGGCAGCGCAGTGGTGCAGTGGTTAGCACTGTTGCTTCACAGCATGAAGGTTGTGGGTTCAAACCCTGGTTGCTTTCTGTGTGGAGTTTGCATGTTGTCAGCATGGGTCTCTGAGTGCTCCGGCTTCATCCCACCATCCAAAGACATGCAGGTTAATTGGTGTCCCTAAATTTTCCTTAGGTGTGAGTGGTTGTCTGTGTATGTGTGGCCCTGCAATGGACTGGCGGCCTGTCCGGTGTACCCCACCTTTCACCCAATGTCAGCTGGGATAGGCTCCAGCCCCCAACCCCCACCCCCCACCCCCGCGACCCTGTACGCAGGACAAGCGGTTGACGATAGATGGATGGATGGATGACAATAGAAGGAAATGTCATTTTAGGTTCATTACATTAAGTTAGATGCAGATTTGTTGTGGATCTTTGTGTGCATCTGCTTTGAACAACCAAAGGTTACTTTATGAGAGGTCGTTGGATTGTTGCTTCTTATTTTTCAAGATGCTTGAGTGATATGACAATCATACTGTAACAGGTTATAACATACATTCCATATGGTGAATTAATTAGATTGTCTGTGTCCTGAGATAAGGAATTTCTAACTTAGCAAGTTAAATGTCATGGCACATTTATCTGCACATGCCAATAGTCAATACTGTATATGATTATTGCATAAATATATGCATTTATTCATATTCTACAAAGTAGTATATCAGATTTGCTGTATTGTTTGATGGCATTTAATATCAGATTGCATCAGTGGTGCATATCACTGTATAAAAAAATGAGGAACAATTTGTTGGATTTCTTTATAAGACAGTCATGAAGTTTAGTTTCACCTAATTCCTGCTCCAGAGTGTGTTTACTCTTTTTTATCTCCATACTTGCCGGCACCTGATCAATACTGGGATTGTGTTTAGCTGCTGCATTATTTGGTCACATCGATCAGTAGAGGACCATTTTGGTTTCTGTCTCAAAGAGAATTGTGCAAAAAGAGCAGAGGTATGTTATTTGGTGTTGTGTCCCTTGTGAATGTGACTCTTGGACATTACCATGACAACGGGTATGAGGTCACCATGAAGTTTCTTTTTTTTATACTGTCTTTTTTTGTTTGAACGCTGGAGATCTAACAGGCCGGGGATCAGGCAGGTGACTAGCCGAGCATGCTAGCAAACAGGCATGGATGCAGGGTGGAGATCAGGCAGAGGACTAGCAGGCCTCAGGCTAAGCCCAGCATGAGGAACACAGGAGGAATTCAGAGCCGTAAAGAGGGCTCTTTTGAGAAGGTCCAACTCCAAAACCAATCTTGCCACACCTGGAGCTTTCATAAAGCATGACTGTTGGTCCAGAGCTTTATCAAAACAGGCTATTGCCTCTAGTCTCCTATGAAAATCCTCAGTTCTTAACTCCAAAAATAAATTGTCCGTGATTGCTCTCACCTTGCACAAAACTTCCAGGTAAGGGGTAATGTCTGCTAGGTCCATTTCTGGTCGGATAATTCTGTCAGAGCTGAGGAGGTTGATGACCCAAACGCAGGATGCCAGAGGCCTGTACCACGAAGCAGGATTTGAGCTTATCCTGGTAACTTCTGGGTTAACCCTGGGTTTTCAGTACCACGAAGGTGGTTCACTTCTTACTGGGATAGATCGCCATGGTAACTTATGCTGAACGGCTGACCTGCTCCGGAGCAGGTTATGTTTCAGAAAAGAGATTGACTCTGGTACAGGCCCCAGGGCAGAGCAGAGCAGGTTCAGTTCAAAATATTTATTATAACCAAAAACAAGCACACTTGCCAGCAGTGGCTGAGTCTGAGACCAACCCAAAGAAAACCATATCAAACAATAATACACAAACAAGCTAGGAAGACAGGAAAATGAGGCGGCGACATACACTGGTGACAGAGTATCAACAAGCTACAATAATCCAACACAGACTGAACATAACATAGGCATTAAATAATAGGGCTAACGAGCACATGAAAGACATGAGGGACTAATCAGAAACTGGAACAATCTTGGCACAAACACCAGAAACTTACAAAATAACCCAGGAAGTAAAGCATGCGACAACAAACACCAGACACTGACCACTACAAAATAACCCAGGAAGCAAAGCATGTGACAACAAACCAGGACAAAACCAAAATGCAGAATACAAACTGCATACTCAATAGATGAAAACCAAACCGAACATGAAACACTGAACACAAGGCACTGGCAACTGACACTGACAAGAGAAGAAACAAACAGGATTCAAAACTAATCATACAGATAGACTACAAATGTAACAGGGAAAACAGACTGAACTAGGATCAAACAGAACACAGAGCAGACATGGCCAAAATAACAACAAACACAGAAGTACACAGACCAGGAGCAAAAACTAAGACATGAACTAACAATCCATTTTTCTGACCCTGGTTGCTCACAGGACACCAGAGGAAGAGAAGGGTTTGATTAATAACAGATGATATCAGCTTGAGAAGCACAGCAAGTGATTCATGGACATGTCCCTCTGTCATTTATTACCGGGGCACAGCACTTTTCACTCCATTTAATAAAAAAAACTCCTGCTCCTGACATGAGCACAAAACCTGCTTGGGAGCAGCATGTTCTCTCTTCACAAATGCTGTGAGTAATGACAATATTAATTAGTAATTCTTAGACTTTTCACATTTTTAGCACCTGCACCTACATATCTTTCAAAGAAAAAGACAAAGAGAGAAGATGAAAAGAAGAGGAATAATCAGAAGTGAGAGAAAGAGATTGTATTTACCTTATATTTATTATCTCCTTAAACAACAGAGGTATGAACCTCTCTCTATTGTTACTTCATCATGCAACCCCAGACACCTTTCTCCCTTCCTCTGGTTACCTGCTCCACATCGTGATAATTTCAGTGTTTCTCCATTGGGTCAGTAAGCCGATTTGCTTTCCTTTTGTCACTGACTGAGTCATCTCCTCTAAATGCCAGCCAGCAGAGCTATCAAGTACGAGGATGGAGGGAAAAAAGCACACAAAGATTGATCTGATGTGTTTGGTTCTATGGCCAATGAACACGGCTGTGGCTTCTCCATACTCATGACAACAGAAAGCACCTTTTACTGGCAACTCAGAAAAAAATAGACACCACTCCAAGTGACATGAGTAACAGGTGAAGGAGAGATTACAGAAGGCTGCAGTAGTCTGAATGAGCTTTGGTAGCATGTTACAGAAAGAGCAGTATGCGTGAGACTTTCCCAAGGATCCAAGGATGTCTGTTAAATCTCATTGTGCGTGTGTTTGTGTGTGTGTGTGTGTGCGTGGGGGGTGGGAGGGGTGGTAAATGTGTGTGTGTCCTTCAGACATGGCTATTCTGATAATTATGTTGACTATGTCTCATGCGTCTTTTTCTCCTGCTTTTCTGCTGCTGCACGCTCTCATCCTATTACTTTTGGCCATGTGGAATTAAATGCTGGCAGTGATTGGGCCATTATTTTCTCATCTTGAAATCCCTGCTGTGACCACACATTATTCCAGTATCGCCGCGGAGTAAGGATTTGTAGTTAGAAGTCGGCTAAAGTTTTTTTTCTGTCAACTTCCTCTTAAACAGTTTCGACAAAATCTGAACATTGGTAGCTCAATGTTTTGCATGTCTGTTGTATTAAAGGACAGATTTTGGGAAAAACACATATTCACTTTCTTCCTCGTTGGAAGAGAGGTTGAAACCTCTCGTCAATATGCTAAATGTAAAGCTACAGATTGCAGTTGTTTAGGCTAGCTTAGCCTAAAAACTAGAAAAAGGGGGAACAGCTAGCCTGGCTGCCACACCTCTTGCCAACGCAATAATTTCCATGTTGTATCTTGGTTTCATTCATACAAAATCCCAAATGTAAAAACTACAAGTGATTTTACAGGGGTTACCCCTTATTATGTATTCTTGGAAGAAACAGTAACTGCAACTTGTTATTTGAACACTGGGATTTTTGTAAGAATTAGTAAACATGCTATATAGTAACATGTTAATTAGTGTATTTTATAGGTGGTGGTGGGAGGATTTTGCTACCTTTGGTAGAGTCAGGCTAGCTGTTTCCCCTTGTTTCCTGTCTTTATGCTTAAAAGCTAAAGACTGTAAACAGGGCTGGGAGAGTGTATTTTCCAATATGTTGAACCGTTCCGTTAAATCTACCTAATAAACTACAAGTACAACTATCAGTATTTCACACTTGCAAGCAACGTTTTGGGGGGAAAAAAGCAGGCACCAATGAGGTGAGCGCTTCACTATGAAATGCTCCTCTCTGCTTTCTCTCCTTTTGTTTTCCTGTCTCGATGTTGTTGTTTTTGCAAATGCATCCATTTTGTCATTTCAGAATGCCGATGCCAGCTATGACTTCAGCAGCAATGACCCGTTCCCATTTCCACGCTACACAGACGACTGGTTCAACAGGTAAAGCTCTCTCAGTCAACCCTTGTTTATATATATACGCATAGTCTGTGTGTTTTTGTGTGCACGCGTGTGTGCTCTCCCTGGAGTCGGGCAGCTCTCCTCTATTGATTTCCTCTCCACATAGGTCTATTAAGACATAATGGTGCAGCATAAACAGAGCTGTCCAACATGAGGCAATAGAAAACATAATGCCTATTTTTACCTTCCTCACTTCGAGGTGATAAGGTAGATAAAGGAGGACTAGCAAAAGTCTACTCTCTCTCTGGGTTGCAGCATTCACAGTGGCGACCTTATGTCTGATAACGTCTTATCTGCCTCCCATCTCCCGATCACACTGGGTGAGCCACTGCCCCTGCAACACATGTCGAGGAGAGGAACAAAGAGAAATAGATTCTTTCTCCGCCTGTCCTCCTCCACCATGCCTCCATCTGCTCAGCTGTATCAGTGTGTGTGTGATTCTGTGTGTGGGATTTGAGTTTGCCAGTGTAGCAGTTGCTGACTGTTGGGCACAACTCGCTGGCTAATCAGCTGGTTGTTATAAATAGCTGCCTGTCTGTAGCAAAGCATGCTGGGAGAGAGGGGTTGACTCTCTGCAGTATCCCTGTGGGGAGTGGAGGAATGGAGACATAGACACACATGAAATAGTACATTACATATTCAGTCCGACTCATAAATGATGGATAAATGGCTGGCTAATTCTTGTTGCCTCTCTATAAGCTAATGTTCCTCAGGTTACAGAATTAAAGAGTGTTTATGTTAATTTTGATTGATTTATGGCAATGAAAACATGCTGCATTTCTTCATTCTAGTCTGACACAAAGTCAACAAAAACCTCTAATCTGTAAAATCTTATCTCAAACTCAACCCACTATATTCTTTGTAAATTTATGTAAATTCATGCAAATTCTCTTAAGTATATTCTCTGCTTTTTGCTCTCACCAGTCACGGCACACGATGTGCTGGAGAGGTGTCTGCGGCAGCCAACAACAACATCTGCGGTGTGGGAGTCGCCTACAACTCCAAGGTGGCAGGTGTGTGTCATATTAAAGCTGCAGATTGGACAGTGAGAAGAATAGCGATGAGCTGACAGCGACATTTGCAAATAACAGTTCTGACAATGGCATGATTGAAAGGAGCAAAGATATGATGAGGGTGATTCACTCTGAGAGAAATACTATATGCAGCATGTATAAAATACAGGTAATTGTAGGAGATCTGTGTTGCATTGTTTGGTGTTGAAGCACATTTAAATAGCATACCTCCTACTCATAGAATTACTGCAAATTACTGCAGAGGTCAGAGTCTACATAGCAACAGCACAACACCAATAATCCAGACAGCTCCATGTTTCCCATTCATATTGATTTTTCTTGAGATTTGCTCTGGGAGTAACACCGTAGAAATAAGAAAATGGAATTGACTGCTTGATTTGTGTGCTGCAATGAATCTTTCTTTCTATTATTAAGGTTTTAGATGCTATAAATGTGTTGAAGGAAACTGAAAAGGATTTATAAATTTAAAGCTACTTCAACTGCAGTCTTCCAGCAGCGGCAACAATATGGTACATCAATAGTATCCAGAATTTTTATGTCAGATTCATATGGAGATGTTGCTCTTTTAAGGTATCAGGATGTTGGACCAGCCCTTTATGACTGACATCATTGAGGCATCATCCATCAGCCACATGCCCCAGGTTATTGACATCTACAGTGCCAGCTGGGGACCAACCGATGACGGCAAGACCGTGGATGGACCCAGAGAGCTCACATTGCAGGCTATGGCTGATGGTGTCAACAAGGTGAGTCAAAGTCACACCTGCTGGGCTGAGGGTTGTATAATAATGTGCCAAAAAGTAACTGGTGCTAATTTAAGTGGTGCCTGCCATTTTAATTTGGTGGTGATGGCGAAATGGATAAGGCATATAACTTTGGTGTGAGAGACCCGGGTTCAATCCCCATTGTGTCCCTGAGCAAGACACTTAAACCCTCGTTGCTCCAGAGGCATGCGACCTCTGACATGTATAGCAATTGTAAGTTGCTTTGGATAAAAGCGTCAGCTAAATGAATAAATGTAATTTGCTTCCATCAGGGTGGAGGTTTTACCTCTGTTCAAGTGGTAGAGAAACTATATGAGTTATTTCATTCCATACACTATTGGCTTTTTAAAAATATGTCATAGGCTTTTCACTGCTGTCTGCTATTAGCTGCATGCCTGACTACAGAGATGGCAATGTCGGTCTTTTGGTTGACTGCTGGTCATTTACTTTACTAATACAAAGATGAGAAGGTCTACAAGCCGATGTTGCTCTGTGCTTTGTGTTGATACCGATCATACAGTTTAGAGGTAAAGAATGCAATCGGGTAGTCAGTCCATCATAGCAACCCCATGCTATGCTATGTGTGACAGTAACTCCACAAGAATTTTTTCTTATTAATTAACAATAGTCCCCCCAGAAAGTCAGAGTAGAGTTTCAAGGCATCTGCAGTTGATTAAGCATTCTGGTGTTGCTCAAGGACACTTAAGCAAGGTGAAAACTCTCCAAGACCTGCCAACAGGGGCTTAAATATAGCCCCTCAGGTTGAAGCGCAGTGTTCTTGGACACACTCACACACACACACACACACACACACACACACACACACACACACACACACACACACACACACACAGAGCTGCCATACTAACTGTGCCACTACCAATTACTTGCTTGATTAATCATCATGCACCCTGTGCAGGCAGGTGCCAGTCACGCCAAAATGACCTCGTCTCAAGGCAGGGTAGCTGAGTAGGAGCAAAGCTGACTGTAATCTCTGACCATGTAAACACAACTAATCAAGCAGCCACTCTGTGATCTGCCTCTTAGAATCTAATGATCACTTATATAAGCTTCTGTGTAGGCTGAAAATGATGTGCTCTGTGCATAAAAGGACACATATAAAATTAAGAAGTACATTACGCTATATTAAAAACAGAGTCAGACAACGTGGCTTCAAGTCTGCATTTTAAACACAACTGTGTGGTTTTGCAAATTGCCACTGATAATGGAAATAAAAGACACCGTGTGCCACGCAAAATTAAAACACTTTGTTTGGATTGTGCAGGAGACAGAAGGCAGAAGGCCTGAAGGCCTGAAGCTCAAAGGTGAGCTCAACGATGCTCGAACCTGTCTTTGCAATTCAAATAGAGAGCGATGAGAATAAGCTTCAGGAAGGGAAGAACATGCCACTCCTCCTCCACTTGATCCATTGTTCTGTGGGAAAACAGTTGGCCTTTTGTAGAAACAGGTGCAGCATTTGCTGAAGAGGTTGCTCCCGTGTTGGGCCACAGCTATGGGCCACAGTCAGCTGTTTCATGTTTCAAGATGCTCTGTCAGTAACAAAGGTGACATTTTAGATCGTGTTTGAATTTGCAGTAGGTATTATGCAAAACAGAGGTACAGAAAGGACATGAAATGGTTCCGTTTCTGTTATGCTTTGACTACAACTGTAATGCCTTTTTACGTGCTGTAACTAAAAAGCAATAGGATAGCTCTCATATGTTTAGAATGCTAGAGCAAGCAAGGCTTTTACTAAATGATCTAAGAGATAGTACCATAGCATCTGCTTTAGTGTCTCTATTTATTGCCTGTTCTTTGAAATAGATATCAGTGAATACTTTTTCCTTATGGCATTGCTGGTTTTCTGTATTCTGGTATAAGATGAAAGAATCTGAGAATCTCAAGATAACAAAATCAGGATCATCATCACAAGCCTGTTTTAAACTTTCTTTGATACATCAGCTTTATAATGACCCATGTTTTTGCATTGCTAATTTCAAATTTGCTTTTTTACCAATGACCAATATCCTTATTATGATGGGTTACTACAAATGTTGTGGCTTCTGTACTCACTCAGTGGGAATGCACTCAGTTGGAGAAGACAAACAGAAGCAATGTTTATTTATAACACAATAAGAGGCCAATTTGCGTCACAAAATACATTCAAAGGATAGTGCTAATTAAAAGCAGACATTTTCGTCTTATCTGTTTAGCTCTGGAAAGAGATTCTCTTTAATACTAGCGAACAGAAGACTGCGAACCAGTTTAGAACTTAAATGTAAGGTGTCTTGTTCTTGAATACTATATTTTGTGTGAATACTGTATGATTGTATTGTATGGAGCAGTTTGCTCTTGTTCTTTTCCTGCCTACCAATTTCCCCCTAGATCTTCCTTTCTTCCACGTGGATTAAACACCCACCCTCTAACAGACAACAAACCCTGCAGCCACCCAACAGACACACATAAACACAGTAGCTTATCATGCACCTGAATGTTCATTTTATTGAACGTGAACACAGTTGTGACAGATTTCTATAGGCAGTGTGTGATTAGGAAGTTTGTTCCACAGAGCAGGACCAAAGTGACTAAAAGCACCCTCACCAACTTGATCTTATTCTAGGTACAACCACCACCTGATGACCTGAGAGGTCTCATTGGATTATAGTCAGTGAGCACTTCAGAAATGTACTTGGGATCCAAATTATAAAGTGCTTTAGAGACTTTAAAAAGTAAATTTGATTAAGTGATTGAAGGGCATCAACAATGTAGGAAAACTGTCACAGACTGAAACTGTATATTCACAGGCAGTTGAAATTCACAATTCACCAATGCTTGTAGTAATAAGCAGAACTGTGACATTGTGATGACGTTGTTTTAGGGGGCGTGGCGGAAAAGGCAGCATCTACGTGTGGGCATCGGGAGATGGTGGTAGCTATGACGACTGCAACTGCGATGGCTATGCATCGAGCATGTGGACAATCTCCATAAACTCAGCTATCAATGATGGACGCACCGCACTGTACGATGAGAGCTGCTCCTCCACCTTGGCGTCCACATTTAGCAACGGACGCAAGAGGAACCCAGAAGCTGGTGTTGTGAGTGTGTTTGTGTTTAAGTACATACTGTGTCACTTGACTGAAAAGGACATAATCTCAAATGTCTGGTGTAGAGTTTATCAAATGTTATATTGATATTCCATGGTCCCTAAAGCTGTCAATTTTAGAATGCAGGTACATGCACTTTCAGCATTCAAAGATGACTCAATACTTAATGTTATGTTTAAGTCCTTATTTATAGATTGTACTGTCCAGCTGGCAGCATGCCTTTCAATAGATTGGGTAAGACCAGGGATAAAACCTAGGGAGCTGTAATTGCTGGGTGTGAAAAATAGAGGTTCAGGTGAAGGAATAGCTCTTCTCTTCTTCTGTGATTACCTTCTTGGACATCCAAATGCATCATTTTTGTTGTGGTGTGGACAGAGTGGACCCAAATGCAGTGCTCAAGATTAACAGGCTTTATTAGGGGAAAGAAGGGGTTGAGGAACTGGAGTTGAGGTGGATGCCGGGGAACCAGGAGACTGAGACCAGGGAGCCCGGGGACACTGGTGGCCGAGGTAGGGAGGAGGCACGGGAGAAATGACCTGGGGGTTGGTGGAGTAGTGTAGTGGCAGGCTGACTGGGGAGGGATGAGGGAGAGCCGGGAGGACACCATGGGGGAAGTCCGAGAGGAGAGGGCAGGTGAGCGAGCCCAGCCGACTTCACAGAGGACGAGGGTGAGTGAACCTGGGGAGAGACAGACAGACAGACAGGGTTAGTAACTCAGGGAAAACCAAGAACAGGGAAACAGAGATGATGCAGATTCCACAAGGGCTTGAGAGTTCAAGTGGCACCAGGTTAGGAGCAACGAGAATCAAGCAGCGATGGAGTTGATATGCAGGCAGGGATGAGGTAGATTGCTGGCAGGTGTGGCAGGCAGAGGAGGTGGCTGACGAGATGCAGGTGCAGGTCGTTGGCTGGGCTCAGGAGCGGAGGGAGAGAGAGAGAGAGCACACAGGGGAGGAGACACAGGGAGGCAGGCAGAGTACAGGAGAACAAAACAGTGGCAGAACAGGACACTCACCGTCAGCCGGGCTGCCTCCACAACAATTTTCTTGTAGATGTAGATATAGATGCTCAGAGCAGCTGCCACACTGTGTTGAGCAAGGCATAGTGGATGTGTATGTATATGGAAATGTTTTTATGTTTTTTGGTCTTCCTTTATTAGTTCTTATTATTAGAAAATATTTTTCTTCCATGACATGGGAAACAATTAGTATAGAGTTAATTTTCTCTTAAGTACTTTACTGTAAGTGTTCGTTTGGACAGAAACGTAACAAAGCAGACAAGTGAGAAACTAAAGTGAATCTGATGACAGACCTTAGTATACCAGTGGGTGAGCCATAAAAAAGGAGCGAGTGACTCACCGGAATCAAACAGATGAGGGAGCATACACTAAAGTAGAAAAGAGAGACAGCTCAAGCATCACAGATGATGCGTGTTACTTGTTTATTAAAAATAAATGCCTGACCTTGATGGAAATTGTTAAGAAAAGGAACACTCTTATATCTTAGCATGTAGACACTGGCAATATAAGCCGACATTCCATACTATGCTTCTGTGTACAGTTAATTTCCCAGTGCACAAAGGCAGTGTTTGTGATTATGCAAATCACCTTTGGTTGTTGACAGAGCCACAGATCTTCCCTAGGGTTCCCCCTCTAATTTCAGTCAATCTGTTGTCATTTCTCACTAAGCACCAAATTAAATAATGAAGTCCTTGTTCAATGTGCTGATGTGCTTATATAACAGTTCAGCAACAACACTTTGCACTCTTTATCTTTGTTCTAATACTTATATATAAAGCAAAAGGATCATGTTGGTTTTGGACATGTCCTTACACTGAAAATGATTTTCCAGAAAATTGTATAAGGAATGTCTGAGTTAGTAGCTTAGGGACTATAAAACAATGATTAGAGGGGACATCGTTCCAGAAAAGGCGGAGTGGTGTGTATTTGTTATTTTTAAAGAAGATAGGGTAGTCTACATTTTTGGGGTCTCTGACTGAACTTGAACTCTCTTAAGAGAGGATGTCAATTGTCTCCAACCTTTACTTTATTCTGAATGTTAACAGAAAGCAGAACTGCGCTAAATGTCTCAAACAATGTGACATATAAAGTGACAGCTCCCTGTGAGTTAGAGCTCTTGTTTCATAAATAAAGAATTGAAGGTTGGAATATTTGGTAACAGGAAGTGTAGCATCCCCAGCTGAATGATGGTCTACGCTTTTACTGATGGTTCACAGTGGCTTTATTCAGGGGAAAATAGGACGATACTGTAGCTCCATAAAACTGAATGCACCATGAACACACCGTAAGAGCTACGAAAGAAAAAATAAAATAAAGGCATTACTCTCCCTTTATATTCCAATCATGAGATATCACCCTTTTTAACCTCTTAGCTTAGTGACAACCTCTGATATGAGTGCTATAAGTAAGTATAATGAACTTCACAATGAAATTATTTAACAACAGTATTTTATGTCACATATGCAGCTTTAACCTTATTTAACCTTATGTGGTAATTACTGTAAAACACACATATGCTGCGTTTCTTCACGCTGTACTACCAAGCAAACTACCGGGATAATTGCCCTTTAAGACCGATAGAATTGCCTTCATTGAGGTAAAACAGCACACAATAGCGTATGTTGCCAGCTTAAATACAATAGGATAAAACTCTACAAAATAATGAAAATAGGCACCACTATGTGACTTATCAAACAGCACATGAAACAAAATTATAACAAACCTTGTGCCCTTGTCAACTGGGTGCTAAACAAACAAAAAGGGACTTATCGCCGTTCACTTTTCTTCTGGTTAAGCAGACAAACTACCCGCGGCACACTTTTCGCTCTACCGTACTGTTTTCTGTATTCAAAATAAAAGCCCCGACATTAAAAATGTAAAATAACGTACCAAATAATGACAACTTGGAAAATGAATGATATGAATAGGCATATAAAACAATCAGTATTTCAAAGATGCTGAGATTAATAAAGGTCCTTTACAGGAAGCGTCATTTTGTTATGTTTGCCATTATTTTGCCAACTACTAATCCCACTTCTATTGTGCAATGTGATGGCCAATAGTATTGTAGTATTGTAATTGAATTGTAATTACATTTTTTCTCAAAGGTAGGGTCGTGCATTTTTTTAAAAAGTTAAATATAATGTTCATAATTGTAATAATCATATTTTTTGTCCTTTCTTTTACTATGATTTGGCTATTTCAGGCCACCACAGACTTGTATGGAAACTGCACGCTGCGTCACTCTGGAACGTCAGCAGCAGCTCCAGAAGCAGCTGGTGTCTTTGCTCTGGCTCTTGAGGCTAAGTATGTAGTCTACTGCCCCTTCTACACACATTTAAATCGCCTGTCTGTGTAAAACTGTATTACAATATGACATATGAATATTGTTTGACTCTTCTATGCTGAACGGGAAACATGAAAGTGTTGGTCAGAATTTATCATTACACAATAACATTATTTCAACTATTTGATTTGGATGATCTTTGATTCGACGGAACATTGTTTTTGTGCTATTCATTTATGAGCTGCTATTTGTTTCAAAGTACAGCCTCAAGCTTTTATATCAGTGTCCTAATTTTTTCTCTGTGTGTCTGAACTACTTAAAAGCACAAATCATTTCTTCACTTTTCACAGAATTGCTTATCATAACCACAAGTTGAATGAAAAGTAAAACAGCACTTAGTACAGATGCTGTGCTTGTGCCAAGGACACAAATCATATTTGGATCAGTGCCCTTTATATCTCAGCACTAGCTCTAAAAAAACAAAACAATTTGTATACTGATAGGCTCAGCCCTTATGGTTTATTTAATACTGCATTTCCTCTATCAAGTAGCGGAGACATTGTGCTGGATAACAAAACTTACTGCAGTACTTGATTATCTCAACCTGCTGAAAATACACTGTGGGCTAATGGTGATACCAAAGCTTCTATTATTAATATTTACAGCAAAATCTATTAATCGTGTCATATTATGCTGTGGTACAACTTGGAGTTTACTTTTTAATCCTTGTGAATTCAGAACAGAGTGTTCCTTGTGGATCAGAAAATAACTGAAAATATGTGCCACTTAAGTAAACCCGCCCACACATAATTAAATGAATATGACAAACGTAAAACCTGGAGAATTACTCTGCGTCTCAAAACCCCAGAGGAGAGACTTTCCTTTCTCTCAGATGCTTTGTTTCTCACATTAAAGGATGACAAGATTCTACTGCCATTAACTGACACCAGCTAGTGGAGTTGAGTAAAGAGACACTGTTTGCTTTGCACACACAATAATGATGTTGCGGTTAGTATGAAGCGGATGCTCACCCTGTCCGGCGGCAAATAACCCATGAGGCTGTTAGGACAAGTGCACGGCCTTTTTACTGCCCAAACACACTTGAGCCATGCAACAGCAGGAGTCAGTGAGTCAGCCAGAAGAAAGCTGTCACCACACACAGCCGAGATAATGGAGGGAGACACCAACAAAGGCAACCATCTGCCCCAAAGTACAGACAATATGATGTTTAGATAATTGAAAGCATGTAATTAAAGCAAAACCATGAATCAGAAATGTATCAGAAATGTTTTACTATTTGTTGCTGAACTTTAAATTTTTATTTTTTCCTTTTGATAGCCTGCCTACTATTTCTTGCTTACAACACTGTCTCTCCCCTATCACCTCTATCCTTCCTTCCTTCCTCTGTCCTATGTACGCTGGGGACTGTTTGGCTGCCCCAGCCCTAATTTGACCTGGAGAGACATGCAGCACCTGTCAGTCCTGACCTCCAAGAGGAACCAGCTCCATGACGAGGTCCACCAGTGGAGGAGGAATGGCGTAGGCCTCGAGTTCAACCACCTGTTTGGCTATGGTGTGCTGGATGCTGGGGGCATGGTGAAAATGGCCAAGGAATGGAAAACCGTCCCTGAGCGTTTCCACTGCGTAGCTGGATCCATTCAAGACGCCCAGTGAGTCACATTTCTGCAAAAAGAAATTTTATATGATACATACTGCATACTGCATGTACACTCACTGTCACTGCCAACATGTTAGGAAGGAAAAGACTGCTGAGCAAAAGATACACTTGCAAATAATTACTTAAGCACAAAAAGGCCTAATTCAATAAAACTTATTATCTATAAAAACATAAACTGATATCCCAACAGGTGCCTGAAGGTGACTGAATTGGATTTCTGTGTGGCAGATTATGGTAACATCCTTAACAACATTGTTGACAATGTTGAAAAGACATCTAATGTTTTCTTGTTCTGACTGAAAGTGAAAATTGAATTGAACACCTTTTCAGTTTGATAAAAAAGCCACTCATAAATTTCTTATTATTACTTCACTTGGATGTTTGACCTTCATTGTGCAGAAAGATGTTTGTGCCGAGCTTAAAGCTAGACTTTATAGCTTTTGTGAGAAGAAATAAAAATGTTTGCTATTACACATACACAAGTTGTATTCATACACAATAAAACACATTAATACAATCGAGGGTTTTGCTGCTACTGTCTTACCTGGTCTGGTACGACTTGTAGCTTATGGTGGCTAATCTTAGCCAATGTTATCAAACTTTAAGGGTAACTGTTGCTGTAAGATGGACTTAGTTTGCTGACTTTATGACTCCACGCGATAGAGTAGATTAGCATTTATATTTATAATATTGCACCTGTTCTGCTGAAGAAACACATCCTTGCTTTAAAATTGAGTTTGTGACGTCACAGCTAACTTGGAAGGCAATAAGTCCAAAGTACATCTTACAGATGTGTGATGGGGAAACTTGAAACATCCAGTGCACATACAAGTACACTGAGAATGGACTTGGAGACAGGAGACATCTTTTGTCTAGAAGTAAAAATTTTTAAATTCAGTAGTCCATTCTCTGATAAAGGAGTAGTTTAGTTTATTTTTTTAGTACATAATTAAACTTTATTGTGGAAAAAACATATTAGAGGTCTCACTGCAGCTGCAGCCCCTCTGCACACCTCAAACCTCACAAGCAATCCATCCATCTATCACATGCTGAGGCTTTGAGCTACCGTGTGAGGCTTGGTGGTTTACTGTGGTAAGCCCTCCGATTCGCTCTAATTAGAGCACCAAAAATGGCCCAGCGTGGCGTGCCCCGGAAACACTGTCAATTAGAATGACAGCAAGGGATTCCAGGTGGAGGTGTTCATGTGTGAAGAGATTGTGATCTAATTCTGAGCTTTTCCATGCATTGTGAGAGTGCCAATAATGTGCAGGCAAAGGTTTAAAAAAAGCGTGTTTTTTCCACCATCAACACCTCCAGTTCCTTATTTTGGTCTCTAATCAGTGCTCCACAGACGATGCAATCAAAACAACAACAAAACTGTGCCTGCGTGTTAGTGTGTGCCTCCCCCGGGTGCAGTGTCAGATAAAAAAACAGCAGCCCTTAAGAGACGTGTGGCTTACATCCCTAGGAGGTGGCTACATCACATAAAAATGGTGGAAAGGACTTCCCTTCTTATTCAGGATGGATGTGACTGTCCCTCATCATTTAGGATTCCATTGCAGAAAGTGACATCAACTCTTTGCTCAAACGTGGACAAACCTTAATTATTTGTATGAACAACTGCTTGTAAAGTTAATATTTATGAGGAA
This sequence comes from Lepomis macrochirus, assembly GCA_024633595.2. Taxonomy (NCBI): domain Eukaryota; kingdom Metazoa; phylum Chordata; class Actinopteri; order Centrarchiformes; family Centrarchidae; genus Lepomis; species Lepomis macrochirus. The sequence continues at coordinate 16,767,018 of JALXJV020000020.1, read as the reverse complement.
GAAATATTAGCACCCCTTTTCAAGCTCTTTTTGAACTGTGTGTAAAAACTGTGTTGATGTATGTGTCATATTTTTCATCAGTTCACTGTTTCCACAGCAGCACTGCAGGGCTTCTGTTGCCTCTATTGTAGTAGAGATATAATTACAGCAAGCCCACCTCTGATGATAGTGCATCACCAGAGAAAAGCAATAAACACCAACATAGCCAAGCTCGCAAACACACTGCTCATCATTGATCTGATAGCTGCTCTGGCTGACTGTGGCTTACTTAGCTGGAGGAGAACTTCTCATTATCAGTGGAGCTGGCACGCAGTGCCTCCCCGGGGCAGTGTGGTTGTTTTTAATCTCCACTGGTCCTGCCCTTCACAGGCATCCCTCTCCCTGCTCTATGACCGACTGCTGTAATTACTCTCGCACATTATCTGATAGGATCTGTGCACCTGCTGTGCTTAAAATCGGTTTTGAAAGGTTCAAAAGTGAGATGTGAAAAATATTCACCCCAAGATTGTAATACACCAATAATAATAATCAAACATAAACAATCACACGTTTAACAATGAGAAAAGAAGGTGGGTACTAATTTATAAGCAACCCACATATAGAGCCATGTTAATGTAAAAACAGTTTAATATTTGGTTACTTCAAATGTCTCATTGTGCATTGTAGGGTGTAACTTACTGTGAAACACTCCACTGTGAATTGTTCTGTTTTTCTGGGAATAGTAATTCGCTTCATCAGCCTTTAACAACTCACCGCTCAGCATAGTCCTCTATTAATCATTTTTCAAACTGAATGTTGTTCCACGCATCTCTCTCACTCTGTTTTTGTGTCTTACCCCTGTTGCCTTCTCTCCAAGCCAACTGCCAACCCCCCCATTAACCACTGCCTGCGGTGCGGCCTCTGCCTCTAATAATGTTATTAAGCCTCCTCATAGCCACCACCCCTGACCCGCTGTGTTCTCTCTCTTTCTTTCCATCACCCAAAGAGATGGGAACAGCAGTATGTCTACCAACCACAAAGCAACAACAATACCAAGACCAGCCTGCTTTTACACTCTGTTCTGAACAAATCCATGGTGACAGAAAAGAAAAAGAATCTATTCACACCCTGACAAGGAGCTAGAAATCAGAGGTGGTCCAGTATGTGACATGCTACATATTTAGCTTACTGACAAAAGGCTATATAATAAACACAGTCCTACAGTACAATTGTATAAATCCATCTAATAGGCAGTGAGGCATTATTTCGCATTGTTCAACCTTTTGCTGTTTCTAATTGACAATTTATCAAGCAAAAGTGTCAAACATTTGCTGATTCCATTGTGTTTTTACATGCTTTGGCACTGTTTTTTGACATTTACATTAACTCATTCAGCTGATGCTTTTATCCACAGCGACCTACACTTGCTATACATGTCCAGAGGTCTCATGCCTCTGGAGCAACTAGGGGCTAAGTGTTTAGGGACACATCGGTTCATTCTATTCTTCAGATTTGTGTGGCACATACTAAGAAAATGAGAATTTACACATTTTGAATCAGACCATAATCAAGTTTTTAAACTTCTGAACAGTAGGCGTTAAAAAGAAGGCCCCATATTTCCTGTCACTAAAGGTGTGGACAATAAAAACATCTCCCAGTGGGGGGGACAACAAAACGTACATTTCATTATTACTAAGTCTGCTGCTTATCTTCCAAATCACCTTGTTGTCCTTTCACCTCCTGTGTTGTCTGTCTCCCTGTTCTCTTCCTGTTTTGTCACAAAGTTTCAGAGCAACACAGACATACAGGGTAGTCATAACCTTAGTAACTGTTAACCTTTTGTATACCAAATACATTATACATTCAGTGGTTATGTTTAATTTTTTGGATCAAAATTATTGCTAGGGACGATTCAGTAATCTAACATTAGTAGGGACATGTCAATACTAGATTGGAATCCTTTTGTCACTTCAAACTGCTAGAGCATTATGTGACAAAGATGCATGGCACCAAATTATGGAGGGTGTTCATGTGTTGTAGGCAAATTGCAGAGTATGTTATTCCCTCTACTTAAAATGAATCACATTGTCAAGTAACCAGATATGACAATCCTCACTGCTATTGCACAATGAGAGAGCAGGTAAAAAAGTGGTCTGACTGTCCTTTAGGGTGCCACAGGAAAAACAATTCAAGTACTGTATTCAGTGGGACATTCAAAGGAGCAAGACTGACTGTAAGCAAACTGAAAGACAAAATAGGTTTTTCACACTCTCTCAGTCTTAACTGCAGGGATGCCCAAAGCCATCTAATTGAAGAGATGTTCTGTTGGATAGAGTGTTACTCATTTTATTTGACTTTTGTTCAATTTGTTTGTCTCTCTTTCAACCTGTTTCTCCTTCTCCAGTAAAATCCAGTCTGGTAACAAACTCGTGCTGGCCATCGCAACCGATGCCTGCCAGGGGAAGGACAACTTTGTCCGCTACCTGGAGCATGTTCAGGCGGTGGTCACTGTCAACTCCAGCCGCCGTGGCGACCTCAACATCAACATGACCTCACCCATGGGCACAAAGTCAATATTACTGAGCCGGAGACCCCGTGACGACGACTCCAAGGTGGGCTTTGACAAGTGGCCCTTCATGACCACCCATACCTGGGGCGAGGACCCCCGCGGGACCTGGGTCCTGGAGGTGGGCTTTCAGGGCGAGGAGCCACAGCCCGGAGTCCTGAAGGAGTGGACTCTCATGCTGCACGGAACACAAAGTGCCCCTTATATAGACCAGATAGTGCGTGATTATCAGTCCAAACTTGCAATGTCCAAAAAGGAGGAGCTGGAGGAGGAGCTGGATGAGGCTGTAGAGAGAAGTTTAAAGAGCTTGCTGAGTAAAAACAACTAAAATCCCATCTGCATGTTGCCAGCTCTTTCACTTTCTCTCATCTTTCTCTTTCACTGCAATCTTGCTCTGTCCTTCTCTTAATCTAACTGCATCTCCTCAGTTCTTGCCACTCTCTCGTTTTGGTCCCTTTTGTCTACCTCTCTTCCCCTCTTCACTCTGCTTTTTGTTATCACGTGTTTCAATCAGCCCCCAACCTCCAATGAATGTTTCTTGTAATCCAATCATGATAAAAGTGTAACCTTTAATAATAATATGTTCTACATTGAGAAAGCAAACTGTATGACCTGAATTTTTACACTCTACAGAATTGTACATAAATAAAATATAGTCCACTCTTTCATGCTCTTGCTTTAGCTGCCCTGAACCTCTCTTCTGCCAACTGTTGTACAGTTTGTGACTCTAAATGATTTTCTGTGTCATTCTACTTAAAGTTTAATATCTTGCAAACAGAGCAGTGATACTTCTTTCTGTTTATATTTTTATGTGACATGCACTGTTTATATAAACAAAGAAAGGAATATGTGATTCATTTTGCAGCCTGTGATCCTCTGTTCATAATTCATAATCTTTGACGTATACTATAATAAATCTATTCAGCTGTTTATTAAAGCACTTGAGTGATTTGCATCACATTTCTGAACATACGAGTAATAGTGTCATGCCATTATAAATCATTTGAAGTCCCATTGTGACATTGTGAACTGCTCTAGGTCATATTAAAAAATGAATGAGTTTCCTGTGGAAGCTGCAGCAACTAATATAAGACTTCTTAACCTACAGTGAGAGAGTGAAGGAGACAGTGATGACCATCTGTAAACTATCTGAAAAAATGCATTGTTAAAAGCCAATGAAATGTGTGTGCCCATACACAGACATGCATAAGTGGTTTTATGGTCTATCAAATATATGTATGAGGTGCTTGGTACACAATGTCTGTCTAAAAGCAAACAGAACAAGGTATCAATTGATCTTTGAATCTTTTTTATTATTCAATATATCAAAGCAAATTAATACACAGCAAAATTGTGCTGAGGGCAGGCAGTGGCATCCAATTGAACAAATGAGCTCAAAGGGGAAAATTAGAGTTCTGAGACAGAGTTCAGAGGGTGGCACAACTTCTGAGTTTTTTTTAAATTTCTTTTCTTATGAATTTTTGATTGGTGGCATGGAGCTTTGTTTTTCATTGTCCCAAGTTTTCAGACAGTAAAGGACTCATAGCATGAGCATGGATGTTAAGTCGAACAACAACAGCAGTACTTATGGAACCAGCAAAACGTATTCTGCACGCAAGACCAGAGACTGCAAGCAAATGGAAGAGTATTGAATATCAGAGCAGGAATGTGTAGTTGGTCTTTAAGCATGGTTGGTCTCCCTCAAGACAGAAACATGTGTCTTATTACAGTAGTTTGAAAAAATAGTCTGATACCATTATCAGTGTAGTCTACTTGTTAGAGGACCTTAACCATAGGACCCTGGTGGAACTGATTGACTCTTCACGTCAGGTGACATGGTTTCAATGTTTCTTCTTGCTGGACTTCTCGATCATGGTCTCCACCACCATGGAAGTCTCCTCATAACCTTTAACCTTGCGACCATTGGAGAACTTCTCCACCGACTCTACCACTTCCACCTTCTCGTAGCTCATGGCTTCTGGGGTATAACTGCCAGAGCTGGTGCTGGTGCTGGTACTTGTGTTGGAACTGGAGCTGGAGCTGGTGCTGGCACCACGAGGCGCTGGCTTTGGAGTGGGCCCACTTGGCCCATTGTCATCCCTGTTTTTCTTGGGATGACTGGCCGCTGGGGTGGGATCTTTGGGATCGGAGCTTGAGCCAGAGGAAGGAGGGACTGGGCTTGGATCTTTAGACTGAGGGTGGGGCTCTCCATTCTTATGCTTACCTTTACCCCCATTACCATCCTTACCTTTTCCACCATTAGCTGCCTTTCCTCCTCCTTCATTAGAGGGCAGGGTGGGACTGAGAGGTCTGGGGTCTATGGGCTGAGGAAGTGGAGGAGGTGGAGGAGAGGGCTCATAGGGAGGCATCATTCCATCTCTGATAGTGACGATGATGTGACCTGCTGATGGTGTGGAGGTGTAGAAGCAGGGATCCGGGTAGCTGCCATCACCGGTGACAAGGACATAACGACCCTTGGTGTAGAAGTCAGCGATTGGCTCAGGCTTCTTGTACTTTCTCATTCTGTCTCTGACGATGTTACAAAGAGTGTCAAAGGCCTTGCTGATCTGGGCTCCATCTGGGACATCCTGTGGAGACACTCCAGTGAGAACAGGTCCCTGCTCTTTTCTCCTCACACTCTCCTCCTGCACTTCCTCAGAGGGGATCCCCTTCATTTCTTCATCTAGAGCCTCTCCAGCGGCTCCCCCATTTCTGTCCTCCTGACCACTGTCCATCACATCTTTCGGGGTCAGCTCTTTCTTCTTCAGGACCTTCTTAGCCATGATCTTCTGGCGGGGCTTGATGCTGGTGATATCTTGTATAGCCTGGGTGATATCTAGACAAAAATTAGATCATAGGTCAACTAGTTGGAACTGGTGAACTAAGAAAAGACCAAAATTATGTATGCACAAACAGAAAAAAATGTTCTTGGATGCTAAAGACAACAAAGACATCACAAGGTCAGGTCAGATCTCTATAGCTGTTTCTAAGAATGGCAGCTGATTGTGCATGCACTCAATAGTGAATTTCAATGTAAACTAGCAGTGATGTGCTCATACCTCTCCCCCTGCTTGATGAAGTGGGTGTGTGAGTGTAGCGGTAATTAGTGGTGAACAGGGTAATGGGTGTGCCAATTATCGCTGAATTCAACCTGCAGGAAAGAGAGCAGTGAAATGTCACCCATGCAACAGCCATGCACTGAACAGCTTTGCTATGCAGGGGAATCTGGTAAGGAAATTCATAATTCACATTTTACATGTGACAAGGATCACAGGTAACTTTAAATAACACAAAAGCAACTAATCTGACACGATAAAGAAAACACTGTGGTTGTTTTTGTGCTAGTGCAACAGAGGAAAACATCTGTCGTCACACAGTGCCATCTGTTGGCTTATTCTGCTCCCTACATTAACCCAGTTACAACACATGTATCTCCTATGTCATTTGAAGCAGACATAATCTTCTGACCTGTAAATAACCTAGACATTTTTTGTGAATGCGTGATTTTAACGACCCACACTTAAGTTAGACATAGAATTTTTTGAAGGCTGATTCGGATATTCTTTAGAGTCAATAGCTTTTAACTTGACCGTTTTTTCATGAGTTTATTAAAAGGCAGAAGATGGTCTTCTTGTATTTCTTAAATGTGTGGAGAAGAACATGAAACAGCTTTTAGACCTTCATTTAGGGATATAACATTTACCGAAACTATAATTGAACATTTAAATGAATGAAAATGTTAAAAAAACAGCAATATAATCAGAACTAAAACTGGACTCATGACTTCAGAATTTCTAATCTTCTGGCTTTTTTTGCAGCTGATCTATGATCAATGTTCATGACTGTGTAAAATTGGGTATTGCTTTAACCTTTTAGATTTACTGTCTGACATGAATATTTCAGCCCCAGTGAAGAGCTCTATTCCTCTACATACCATATATTTTTTCTAGCTGAACTGAAGTGAATAGTCAAACTCTTCAGTCAGTCATTGGATGTCTGTGTACATGTGTCTCTATAATTGTCAGCGACCAGGTGGGGACAGTCTACCTGTTATCTTCATTCTCGATGATCCTCTTGTATCTCTCGAGCTCATTCTCAAGGGACGTCTGGTACATGGCAAGATGGCGACATTCACTGGTGAACTTCTCCAGGGACCTCTCAGCTTCCTCAATCTCCTTCCGCAGAGATTCGATTTTGTCGTTGTTCATCTGGATCTCATCGTCATAACTCTCCTGTGTGTGTCTGATGGTTTGCTCCAACACTGTCGTCTGAAAGGAGAGACAGAGGCAGGGATTAAATTGAAAAAAATGACAAAGCTCCTTGAGTAGATTAAACTATGTATTGCACGTCTTTAATAATAAGACTAGTTTAGTATGTGTTGCCAATGAATGTCAAATTAATGAAAATCAGAATTTAATTTGTGCCCGTTACAGGGTTTAATTCCTCAATATTTCGTATAAGAACTGTGCAAATGAAAACAGTGTTTTTAGATAAATAAGTTATAGATGTAAAACAATGTGATGAACAACTAAATAAGGGTAGAACGTATCACATTCAAAGGCGCTATAGGGTTTAAATAAGTGAGTGAATATATGACACATAACATTAGCATTAGAGTAAAGAGCATCTTATGTGCAGGTAGCAGAGACGTGTCTTTAGTCAAAACCTGTGGGAACAAAGCAGCCAAGTGAAGAACCTCACTTTGAAAATCACTGCCAGTTCAAAATTTGATTGTGTGGCATTTTATTCCATTAAACTAAATCAGCCCCGTGTTTCTCATTTCCTGTGAGAAAACACTGTCTTCACTAAATGAATAACTACCCTGCTGTCATAAGGTAGTCATTGCTGACATCTAGTGGCACTATTTTAGCATCTACCAATTAGCACAACAGTATGGAGGCTACCAGGTGAAGGCCTATTTGATGCCTTACTCAGTGAGAAGTAAGCAATCACTGATCCCTTGTCTCACTTCTCAAAAATTCATAATTTAACAGCATATGTATACTAGAAACATTTTTATCACCTATCACAGATGGACACGTCACTGGAATATTTTAAAAAAACTGATTACTGATTGGTATGTTGACTAAACACCAAGTAAACAATTGTGTTTTGTGTTTTTTTTGTTTCTATTGAAGAATACCCAATAGTTATCTTAAGAAAACATTTTGTGTTATAAGACAAAAAATGTATTTGCAATTTTAATAGTAACTTTTCAAGCAAACAAAATCCCCAAATTTAAAGGTACCAGATACTCATATGTGAACATGAGTTTGGACTTTAATTGTGTCTGTCTTGATTCCTCTTATAGATATGTCTTGAAAATTGTGTAAAAGTGTGTATGGGGGACAACCTGACAACCATGACAACCTCCTGTTGTCATGGTGACTGTGTGACCCACCTCAGCCTGCAGGCGTTGTTTCTGGGCCTGCAGCTGACAGAGGGCGCTCTTATATTCCTCCAGCTGACTCTGCAGCACCGGCACTTTCCTCTGTGCCAGCAGCTTCTCCTGCTCCTTTACACATCAAGCACAAATCAGTGAGAACATGGAGAGAAGCACACTGTGTCTGCGAACAACATGAATGTAGGTTATGAAGGTTACTCCACACACACACTCACACGGCAGGCAGTCAGGTCTCTTTCTCAACTCTCACTGGGTTAAAAGCTTTAGTTATTACATTTTGAATTTAAGGGCACTATTAAAATGGTGTTGCAAATAGCAGCACAAAGCAATGAGGTTTTTTTTGTTCATCTACTAAAATTAACCAATTTAGTGTTTGGAGTGCACTGTCCACCCAGCAAACTGAATTAATCATGATAAAAGCGACCTAAGTTAGAACCTCATCCCACAAATTACTTTCATAATATTCAAGTTATTCAAGTGCTGCTGCCAATTATTTATTGGCAGCAGCATTGTTCTTGTATGAAGTGACATCATTAAATTTTGGACCAATTTAAAATTTAAATCCAATATTGGCTTTCCATCGTTGTTTCCATGATTGATATGCGTCATTAAAGTTGACAAAAGCTTGATCTTCTCTAAAGCATAGGCCTGCTATACTGGGAAATAAACAATTAAACTGAGTATTAAGTTTGTGAAATTAAATGTCAAATTTGCTGGCAATATACTTCCTAAACTTGAACATCATTCATGTAATTAGTAACACCTGTGCTAGAGTGAAATTAAGGTGACATTTCGAATAATGAGTTAAATTTAAAGCAAATGAACATATTTATGAAATTACATCAACTCGGGACTTCCGGAGGCAGCCACAGTCTCATTAAGTCTCCACTAATAGGCCAACTTAATTATTGCTGTAAGCAGACAAAAAAACTCTATGCTAAAAAGGCTAATGTTACAAAGTAAAGTAAAATATTAAAGTTATGGTTGAAATCTTTAAAGATGATGTTTGCCACAGCGATTTGTCATCGAAGTATGACAATAAGTACATGGTATTATGTTGTCAGTGTGCTTTGATTTAGTTTGTCCAATCAGTGGTAATGCAGAGAGTAGGCTATTTTCACTGGATTTCAGCTCAACACAGCGGCCAAGAGTTGTGGCTCTTTGTCTTTATTCACCCAGTGAAATGTAACTCAACCAATTAAACAATTTCTGCACCTAGAGCTGTTCTGCCTCTGAGGAATATTTAGATAAATAAAGCTCCAATTTGTTACACATAATTAGCATGCACAGTCGTTCTTCCTGGCATTTGCTTCATTATGTGTCCTCACACTGTCAGACTGCAGGCCTGTCCGTGTGTCTGGTTGAACTGTTTGACTGTCTGTGCATGTTGCATGTGCACAGACCCACACGTACACACAAGTAAAACACAGACAAATGCAGGCACAGGCAACCAATTGCACTGAGAAGCCAGTAACCTCATCAACCCCAGACACGTAGCCAGGGCTGACACACATGCAGACACCATCTTCTCCCCTCGGGAACTGCAGCACACACACACACACACACACACACACACACACACACACACACACAGTGACAACATTAGTGACCTCACCTCAGAGATGCCCACTGACACATTGGGAACAAGGGGAAGTGTCTGGTTGATTTGCTGCAAAATGTTTACATAGGTCTGGATCTCTGCAAGGTTCTGCGTAGAAGAAGAAAATAGAAAAGGAAAACATAAAAGAACTAACATAATAACTAACAACAACTAAAACCTCAACACAAAGAAGAACATGCCTAAGCTATTACATTTTGCAAATCTGAAGCATTTTATCTGGTCTGCTCACAAGCCTCTTGCTTATTTACTTTGCTCTTCTTATTTAGGATGAAATGAAAGTATCCATTAAAAGGCTTACATGTAGGTGAAATATATTTATAAATGGTGCTAGCATTTCTTTACAGTGAAGAGACTTTTTTCATATCCATTTGTACAAGTATCAGATTTAGTAATAAAGAAGAGATATATTTCCACTCTCCAGAGGCATACATCAAAGCTAAGGACCCCAAGCCCCAATATTCATGTGAGAAGTCTCCCTATTCTTTCCCACACAATACAGCAGTGCTTTTCGATATGCTTAATATCTTAATATTGCAGAGTCTCTGTTGCGGACTGCAACAGTCACGGATTAATTCAACATTAAAAGCAGCATTGGGTGAAAATAAAAAAGAGGGCGACATTGTTCAGGCAAGGACATCTATGGAAAGTCATTTTCTTTTGTCTCAGCATTTTTTCGGCCATTGTGTTGCACCTTCAAGGCATTTCTACTGCACAGAGTGGAATAGTCAGGTTTTGTCTTTCCACTGCGCTTTCTTGTCATGTGTCAGTGTCTGTTACATTTTCTCTGCAATCCCTTCCTCGCTCACATCACAGAAGGTAAATTGTTGCTAAAGGCCCGGTTACATCATAACACATCCTTTGGTGCCTATGTCAAGGTTTTGTGCCTTGTCATTTGTGCTGTGGTGGCCTGAGGTCAGAGGTGTTCAAAAGCACACAAACACAGAAGTAACACACACTGTGGTCTAAAATGCTTTGATACTAATATTGATACTTTGATACTACTATTCTTTGCTGTAAAATAGGTTTCTTGTGAGTTTTCCAATAAATCTAGGCAAAAGAAACTGCCTGAGATCAGATATACTGTCAAAAAAGAACAATATGGACATCATTTCAAAATGCGGTAGCCTGTTAAAGATGAATATGTCAGAGATATAAGTATTTTCATTGATGACAAGGAAATATTTAAGTAATTTCTCAGTGAATGGCTTTTACTGGCCCAGTTTGTAAAAGCCATCAGTCAGGATTACTATAATGTGAGTATCGATGCAATTGCTCACTGTCACTTATGTACAGTAAATATCATTGCTTCAGCATCAATATTTATCGATTCATGCACTGATAAAGCCCACAACTCACTCTCCTCTCAGCCACTGACAAACTGATTTGTGGAATCTTTTATTTAGTTATATTACCTTTTCAAATTTACATATTTCATACTGTACATAGGCATAACTTTTTCACTTAAATAGACTAATGCCACATAATTTTAGTATTTGCAGCCTGTGTAGAGACAATACCGTTTGGGCAACAAAACTACTTAGTCAGGTTTAAGAAAAAAATCTAAAAAAACCCTATGGCTTAGGTTAAAATCATGAGACTGGACTAGTTTGCTTTACTAAAATTTTACCAAAAACTTAACCAAAGTGTTTTTTATTGGCTAACTTACCTAACTGTTGCAAACACCAGTGCACAATAAGCTTGTTCCCTTCTTTTTGATCATCATCCAACAGCATCACTGACCTTTTTGTGTCTATCTCTGGTGGAGTTGATGTCGTCCTGTAGGAACTGTGATTGGATCTGGTACTCCAGGTTTCTCAATAGAGCGCTGTCAGCTTCCTGCAAGAGTAGAGAGAAAAGAAAAGGAAAACAACAATAGGGGACCCAGGAAAAAACAGTGAAAGGTACTGTGTGAACTGTATAGAGTTCAACAAAAGCAAAAGAACACTGAATTGACATACTAGAGTCATACAATGACACAAAAAACTCTTCAGTGTCCAGTGTCAGTGCTAACTGGCAATCTAAAATCAGTAAGCTCTGGTATGTTCAATCCAAATTAATTGTATTACTTATTTTATGTTTAGCAATCATAAAGCATTTTTCACACTTAATTGCAAATTAAATCTCTTTTCACTGGGGAAAGCTACTGTGTTTATTCAACCAATATAAACATACTAAAACCAAATATAATCTAATTTGATTTACTTTATAAATACTCATATGCTGTATCTTGTTTTACATGCCCAGGTTTTTCTGTGTTTATATGCTGGAGAATTCTGATGTAGGCATAATGCAATTTTTTTTTAAATGCTGATGCATTCATGATGGTGTAAACAAACTTAACGTCATCCATACAGTACCTTGTTTAATTGTTCCAGTGTGCCCCGTAGCTGTTCTTGATAATCACATTCATTTCTATATCTGGAACATAAAACATCTGAATTATTTGTTAATATAAAGCAGAGGGAGGTACAACATGATATTATCACAATATGCTACATTATTAGCAGTATTAGTGCAGGAAAACTCACCTTAGGTAATCTGTGTCATTGGAGTCTGATTACATGTTTGTGTTGCATGCAGACAGTGAGACAGAGCAGATTGCTGCACAATTTAATTTTTGGTGCTCACAGTATTAGAAAATGGTTACTCGGGATAATCCACAGATCTCATTGTGAAGTTTTCACTGGAACTATTTTCCACCGAACAATAGTTTCTATTAAATCTGTGTGTGACAGTGTGTTCTGTGGATTGGAACATGGAGACTCTTTCTGGAAAGAAATGTTGCAGTGTGTGTGTGTGTGTGTGTGTGAACTTCTGTCATTTGGAATAACTGACCCTTTATTTATAACCATTAGTTCAATTCAATGCCTATTAAATATCTTGTTTTATGTTGTCTAGAAATGAAGTCAAAACATGTTACAGTATTCAGAATTTTTTTTGGAGTTTGCATGATTACCTGATGATAATGAAGTTGATTGATACATCTGACTCTGAAAACTGCATCCATTTTAACAATTACAGTTTCCCATAGTTGCTGAGAACTATCGGTTGTCTGCTATTTTTATTTTTTAAACTAGCATTTTCACTTCTTTAGGGTTAAGATTCGTTATGATTCTTAATTCTGAGAACATTTCTACATGGATCTAATCACTCCTGAAGAAGAAATTTGACCTTTGACACAAGATAAGACCAACCACTGCCCACTCTCTTACTTGCTGGTGAATTCATCCAGCATGCGGCAAGCATCTTTCAGTTCTCGCTCCAGCTTGGCACGGTCAGACGACAGCTCTCGGATGCGCTGCCTGTTGACTTCAATCTGCTCTGTGAAGGCCTCCTCTAGGCCACTGGCCTCTTCCATCCGCTGTAGCGTCTCTAGCTGCTTGCGGAACACGGCGTTGCGCTGCTCCAGGACTCGTGCCCTGTTGATGTACCGGGCAAAGCGGCTGTTGAGCTCCTGAAGGCTCTCCCATCCCTGGATGGCTGAGATGCCCGCGGAGGTTTCAGAGTCCTCAGGTTCCTCATCAAAGACATCTGAGCTCTCGTACCGTTCCTTGCGCACTTCGTGCAGGTACCTGGTCTTGAACATGATGGTACGCTTCTCTCCCCTGGGTTGGTGGTATCCCCGGAGTGCTTGGTCCCCTTCCGCACCTTTATTGTGTGAAAACTCGGGTGCTCACCCTTGGCTGTCTCATGGTAGACTAAACGCTGTACAGCACTGGCTGGTGGCGAAATAGCCCCCAAAACCTCCCCCTGGCTGTGGCCGCATACGCTGCAGGCCTGGGGCCTTCCAGAGTTCATTGTTGCCTTTGTGGCAGAGATTAGAAGAGACATGCTGTTGATGACAAAGCAGAACCACAAAAACAAACAATTGGCTGGCACCACGAAAACACTGGGTTGTCACACACCATTATTTTGTTTCTTAGTCAGCTGCTTTCTAGATCCCTGTTTGATATGGCAGATTGGATGGTGGCCCAACAGGGGACAGAGGGGAAATTTCGTGCAGTGCAATTTGTGTGGACTGTGGAGAACTATTCCTGCCAGAATTGACTAAGTGTTGACACACTGTGCTGAAACAAAAACTGCTTTGGTTTACAAGTGGGTTGTAATTGTGTAGCAGCTCATGAGCTTAAAAGCATTTCACAAAACACTAAAAATTATTGAAATGTATTAACAATTGCTGATAAGCAGACAGGCTGAGTTGGGAAACTTTGATACACGATCATAGAATATGTTTAATGCTTGTTTTGTTACAACATTAATTCTGCAATAAAACAAGAATAACAGTAAAAAGGCAAATTGAACTACAACACGGGATGTTGTCTTGATATAAATATCTAATACAACTTTCAATCTTTATTTCTACACATTATGTTTTTTGTTTGTTTAAGCCTCTTGATTTCCTCATTGTGCTTTCAGCCTACATCTCTATAAATCTGTATTTCCCTTTTGTATTTCCGTTCTTTCTCTTACACTTACAATAACTCCTGTGAAGAGGAGAGAAAGAGTGACAGAAGAATGAGGAAGAGACAGAATAGCTTCTTCTTCAGCTTGTTCTCTGTACAAGGTCAGTCAGAAGGTTCCTCAAGACAGAGCTATCAAGCTTACTGTAAATTGGCTGAAACACATGAATGAAGAAAACATGTCAAACAGCTTCACACAAGCATTTCAGCATATTCTGGACCCGGCAAAGCCCACGGGCTCAGGGGCAGACTGTGAAAGTTAAACTGCAGTTTGAAAATTACAAAAACATCATGGACATAATGGAGTTAAATTAATAATATACTGTAGCTCTTTTATCATTCAAGCAATGGATGTATGCTTTTCTTTCACATTCACAGTTATTTGATCAACCAAGGGTGACCTGGTTGATCCTGCCAGTAGCATATGCTTGTCTCTAAGGTGAAGACATGCAAGTTTAAGTACACACTGTACAGTGTAAAGGCAAATGGTTCATTAAATCAGTTATGGTTTTTATATAACCATAGATAATGTAATGACCTTTATCTACGCCTTCCCGCTTTAACGTGTTACATGTGTGGAAAAAAAAGAACTGATACATGAAATTATGAAAATTATTGTCAAGTGTAAAAAAGATAATCATCTTTGAAAGTGCAATCGTCAGACACAATCCAACATAAAATGTAGGCAATGTGTTAAAGTTTCTGTTACAGAAATGTTTATCATGTTGAAATATTTCAGCACTCTCAAATGTGTGGCATACCACTCACACTCCACATGTATTCTGAAAAACAAGACATTTCAATTATGACACGTTTCTGTTGTTTAGCATTCAGCACTTACCATTTCCCACAGTAACAAGACTGGCAATGTTTGCTTCAGCTAATGAGCGTTCTCCCCAAGGTCGCTCAACTCCGTGTCTCTCTGATTGTCCAGGTCTATGCAGGGATCTGTATGAGTCACTAACACTATAGACACAACATCTTGATCTCAGAATAAGCACATTTTTCATCTATAGAAATGCTGTATCGTGCACATCATTGTTTTCTTTCAGACAAATAATGTCACTGGGATTTAATTGTGAAATTAGTTTGAAATCCATTCCATTGTTTCAAATTCCAGTTTCCAGTTTTTTATCCATGATTGAGACTGTAAGAAGGACTCCCACAAGTGTATCATGACACTCCTGCGTCCTGCAGAACACGGAAGCCCAGATCAATATTCAGTAACTTTGTGCTACACAACTGCATTTACAAATAGAGACAGAATGAATAATAAACATTATAAAGAAATGTGGAGAAAATAAGTGAAAGCCAGTTAAAATTGGTAAGTAAAGACTCTGTGGTCAACTAGTGTTTGGACAAATGCTTACCAACAAAGTCCGTACCCCTAGCAGAAGCATCATTTTACAGAAACCTTGCAGCTGTTTTGGATTTAAACCCATATGTATCCGTTTCACACTGACACCAATAAACTACCTCACAATCTGTCCACCTGCATGCAGCGGCCATAGATTGTAGGTCATGTGCATATTCTCAAAGGTTGAGGAGAGATCACGCTGCCCTCTTTTCCCATCTATATTCATTGGTTACAAATGGCAGTAAATCTGAGGCCTGAGTGAGATTAGAGAGCTGTCCAGACTTGGAAATGAAAGCCTTTTGTTTATCCTGCTAGTCAGACCTCCTGGGCTAAAGTGACAGACACTCGAGCAAGGCAGCGTAAGTAGACCCTTATATTTAGAGGGTAATAAAAACTAATAGGAACATGCAAAGGCAGTTGTCTTATCTCTTATGAACTGGGGGATGGATATGTTCAATTTCTAGTAAAGAAAACTAGGTTTCTCTCCTCCTGTGTCCATTATAGATGACAGAAGAACATGTCTGTTGGTTCACTGGTGTGTTTCAGTGTCCGTTATTATATTTAAACTGCAATGGCTATATCTTCCAGTCTGCGGCACTCTGCGAGAGGACACAAAAAGGCATCGGATTGCTATTGACGGATTATTGTTAGAGGAGAAAATCAGCACTGCCATCACAATAAGGAATTGATCCTAGAAAGTCATCAGTGCTACTGTCGATGCCAGTTTATCTGCTGTTCAGCATGGTTGAGCGCAGAGATATGGTGCTGACAGCTCTCTATGACTCTGTCTATATACTGACCACTGACTCAAAAGAGGGAAAAACAACACATTAAATTCACAGTCTCACTAATTTTTCTTAGAGAAGCTTCAATGTTGCAGCATTTTCAAGTAATATGGCAGTTTAATACCAATCCACTCAACCGAATGAAAGGTTCATTAAAATGGGAAAGAGTTTCTCAAATACAGGGTTTTTAAGTTAATCATGAGCAAGGACATTCCCGAACATCTCTGACACTGATTACTTTCATCAAAAGCACTGCAAGCAGCGTCACTGAGGGACATTGGTGTAAATATCAAACATGCTTTGTATGTTTTTTTGTGCACACACAATTCTAAGATTCAAAACAAACATTACTCAACAGGCATTAGCTCCACATTAAAAAAGAGTTACAAGTGCTGATAAAAATGCTCAAGTAGGTCTATAGTGCTTTTAAAACCTTAAAAAAAGAAATGAGAGATTGTAAAGTGCCTATGACTTAATTAGTTCATGTTTTCAGGTTATTCTATACTATGACAACTGAGTTCCCATGGGACTTCAGCGCGAGACTACAGCTAGGCGTCTAAAACACTGTTTAGATGAATTTAAACAATGACTAAGTTGCTAAACGTATCTTGTTGTCATGTAAGAGCCCTGTTCATGTTGCACAGACATTTTAATTGCATTTTGTGTCTGTTAAGAGGCAAAAAGACACTCTTTATGTAAATGCCCCCATAACTGCCGTTTTAGCTGCGTGGGAGCTCTGGGCATTAACTGTGGCAGTCTTCTCCGGATTGGTGCTTGCACCGTTTTTTTTTTTTTATAGACAGTACTCACAAAGGTATAACGATCAAGATTAATTTAAAAATTGCCCGGAGTTCTCCTTTAAACTTTTTAATTTAAAAGATAAATAAATACCAATCACAGCACAACAGAGTAGCAGCCTACAAAAGAAAACAATGCACATTCATTAAAACACTCACAGTATAAAGTAACTTCACATTTCCAATACTACAACAAAATATGACTAACTATCCCCAGGTAGATAGCCAATCATAGTTTAGATCAATGGGTTGGGATTTCATTGTCTTACCTTGCCTCTCTAGGCCACTCTCTGGACAGTCCTGGCAAATTAGGCTGTCTTGTGAGTTGACATCATAATTACTGTATTTACATGTTGAGGAGAAGTAGCAGGCTAAAACTGTTTTCAAGGTGACCCAGATAAATAATGTACTCTACAGTACAACTCCCTTCTGATGGTTTTCACCTTATCAGTGGGATTCAGTCAAAAATGTATCTCCAGTGATATATATCCCTGTGCATTAGCTAATGTCCAAAAGAGAGGCACATACAATGTGGATGGCGTTATGCTATTAGTCTCGTCTTCCCTCATCCTTCAGTCTTGTGAGAAAAGGTAAAGAATGGTAGCCTATAACATAAAGGCTATCTTGTGTAAACTGTGTATTTATGACTATCCATTTGGCCGGTGAACATTTGACCGTTCAACTTCCAACCCTTGCCACCACCAACAAGTGCGCGCGCATACACGCGCACCTGCCTCTCTCACGCCTCTTGAAAGACCTGTGATGTTGCGTCTTAAGCTCGTGTCACCGTCGGATCTCTCACTTGCTGCAGGAGGGAAACAGACGCAACTTTTCCTCTCCCTCCACAGCTTTTCCCTTTTAAAGGAGCTCTCTGGAGATAAGCGGAGCGGAATGGCAGATATCACTGGCCAGGAAAACTGATAGAGCGACCTTCTGTCTCCACTGGTGCGCAACAATAGAAGACTTCGGCTCGGTTTCAAACCAACCACAGAGCGGACAATTTATTATTATTATTATTATTATTATTATTATTATTATTATTATTATTATTATTATTATTATTATTATTATTATTAGATCATTTCGCTTAGAAAAGTCGTGGAGCCTTCTGCAACATTTGCTGGTAAGTTCCTTGTGTTATTTTTTTCCTTTTCTGGGTTTAATCACTGGAGACTCATTAGAAATTGTGATTTCTTGTAATAAAGTCATAGAAAGCATCTCTCTCACCTAAATGTTTGCCTTTGGATGTGTTTTTATTACTACTCTATTAATATAAAATCACAGTCTGTGCCCATCCAGGCTTATCTAAGGGATCTAAGAGCTTAATGCTCCAATTAAGAGTCTCTATTCCAATATAGGAGTGCAGCACTGTGTTTGTTTAGCAGCCAGTTTTATTGCCCTGTGCTGTGTATCAATACAAATCAAATATCATCTGGTTAAATGTTTTTTTTTTCTTGTAGTTGATTTTATAATATAGTTTTGCCTTTTCTGATATGCATGCAGGGGGCTAAGACACTTGTGCAGCAAACTAAATGCCCTGTCATCATGCTGAGTCTAGTCTATGACGTTGGCTTGCTGCAAAGTAACAATGTCTTAATAAATTACATTTGCTAGATATAATGACCTCACCCATACACATTTTTCATCAGAAAATAACTTAGAAATGTCACACATGCCAACATAATTACGCCTGAAACGCTGAGATCATGTACTTTGTTGTGATCGTATCTTGCCATGAATCCTGATCTTGCATGAGTAATACTCAGATGGGAACTTTCTATTCCAGGTGAAGATGTGTTGCTGTTTCCAAAGAAGATTCAGCCTATTCAAATTATTGTCTTCATACAGACAACATAATAATTAAGCTGGTTTCCAGAAATCATTGGCACCATGCACCAAAAAGCATCATCATTTTTCACCTAACTTCTTGGATCAAATTGTTCTCAAATACAAGTCTTTCTAAACCAAAATAAGAGTGTGTGCTAAGACATGGGGGACTCAAACATCAGCCACGAGGTAGTAGCTTACACAGAGATGCGGGAGAGTCTCCCAGCAGGCAAGTTGGATCAATACATGGACAACTATGATATGGACTATGGCATTCCTCCTGATGAGATCCCGGACACCACGCAGGGCCTGGCCTTCTTCGTGGCCACCATTGTTATCGCCGTGGTGCTTGTCTGCATCATGCTTGTCTGCGGGTTGGGGAACTTCATATTCATTGCCACGTTGACACGCTACAAAAAGCTCCGCAATCTCACCAACCTGCTCATTGCCAACCTGGCCATCTCAGACTTCATCGTTGCAGTGGTGTGCTGCCCTTTCCTGGTGGACTACTACGTGGTGAAACAGCTTTCCTGGGATCACGGATTGGTGCTGTGTGCCTCTGTCAACTATCTCCGGACCGTGTCCCTCTATGTGTCCACAAACGCATTGCTTGCCATTGCAGTTGACAGGTGAGTCTATGTCTTTATTTCTTTCATAGTTTTGTCAGTGGGTCTGACCACATTTGTTCAGTTAATAAAGCCACTGCTTCTTGCTTAAATCTTCAAACAGTGTCTGCAGAGATTGGAAACAATAAAGCTTTCATGTCCTACATGAATTCCCTGTCAGTATTCCCTCCTGTCCTCAGAGAGTCTCACGAAAAAACACATAACAATATTGCTGTACAGCAATAAATGAAAATTATGTGAAAGCATAAAATTGGCTCTTTCTATATTTATTGTAACATCTTTTTTCATAAACTGCTTTTTAGATTTAAATATCCAACAGATGAACCATTCTTTCTCTTCTGAATAAAAATAGCTATATAGTAAAATACACATTTTAAACATGTTATCTTTATGGGTTTCAATCAAGCTAAAATAATTAACTAAATTTGACTGAACTATTACCAAGCTGTAAAATATATACTACTGCAAGTTTAATCACAGTGGTTCTACTCCCTACTGGTCGTGGTTATATTTATACTGTAGTGGATGTATTTACTTTTATCAGTGATGCAATCCTTTCATGGCATAAACTGGCACTATTCTGCAATTGAGATTTAGGGGCCTCAGATTTGTCTTGATGTACATCTTATCTAAATATAAGATTTGTGTTTTTGCACACCATCACTAGTGCTTCAAAGGCAATGTAGAAACATGCTTTGATTCATTTTTGATTGTTAATTAGCCTGAAAAAGCTAAGCAGAAAACAGTACCCTTGCTACTCTGTTGCAACAGGTAGATATCCTCTCACAAAGAGTCCATCTGTATATCCTCATTCATGTGTGCCAGCTACATACTGTACATTATCTATTTAGTCGTCCCCTGGCATAGGCTGAAATATAGTTAAAACACTGATATGTTGGGAAGTAAATCATGGCTTTTACATACAAAACAATTCAATATTCAATAAGACTGACTCTCAACATAAACATCTTTGTGACCAAATGACAAATAGTTTTTTTGTCAGTGGATTACAAAACAACATATGTGGGCATTTCTGGCACCTTTATTGGTAAGACTCACTCAGAAGTACTTTTAGTTAAGTTTAAGATCAACTTAAAGTACTTAAATAGGCAAAAAATGCTTTCAGGGTTAAATGAAAATGAAAACAGTAAATATTAGTAAGAGAAGGGATGGAAACCCTAATGCATTAGTGAGCATTACAGCAAATGCATCTGCTAAACATTGTGCTTAGAAGTACCTTAAAGTATAATTTAAGGAGAGGGGATACTGCGCCAACATATTAGTGTATGTTCAGTGTGTGGGTAGGGAAACACAAGAAAGCAAGTGGGAAAACGCCTGAGAAAATGTAACGGATAGAAAAGTTTTGCAGCTATTTATTTTTTAATCAACGAGCATTGGCGGAAGTAACAGGGCAGATCAATCGGCCTTTTTCCCAGAAGGCATTTTGACATGTCACAGTAGAAAAAGCATAAGTGTAAATAATAAAATAAATGATTGCTGGATTTCATTTAGCTGCTGTTTCATGATTGTAGCATTCTGCATGCTGCTCGCTGTCACACTGTCATACTGTCACTCTGTCACTGCTTGCAGTGCCATTGTTAATGATTGGTAACACGTGCTTTTCCTACTCGAACTAATCAAACTGTGAACCTTATATTCACATAGAATTCCCCTTGGAGTCACAGACCTTGAGAAACCATGTTAAAGACATTGATTGCTTTGGGAGAGATACAGAACATTAGTGCTACATGCTCTATATTACCCAAACAGCGACATAGAGTATAGATGAGCTTCCTCTCTCTAATTGATTGGACTGACTGGTTCATTGCCTGCACATGAGTCTTATTAAAGGGCCTAAATCCAAGCTTCTGTAAGCATTCATGTAAGTCTGCAGGACTCAAATGGTTGCCATTGATATTTTTGTCTGTCTTTTGGCATGAATGAGCACTTTTGAACAATGCAATAAAGCTATGCCTGTTTATTTTAAGCTTCGCCCCTGTTTTATGTATAGAAAGTCAGTCTTCCAAACTCCACAAAACGAATTGCTGACTTATGGCAAACCCAGGTTTCCAGAATGCATCTTCCACTCCCTTACTGTCCCTTGTGCTAAACACATGTCAGACAACCTCAGAAATTGCTATAGAAAATACATTAAATTGCACATGAATTTCAGGAACATAATTCAGAGACAACGAGGGTTGCATAATCACTTTATCTTGTGTTTGTGGCAGGGTTTATTTTTTCTGCTTCCTTTGTTGTCAGTTTGAGCATTTTGAGTAATGCTCTGACTCAGAAGTAGCTTATCCAAATTTAAAAATGTGTTTGAGAAAGCCACAGTTGGAGAAAAGATGAACTATTCTATGGCGTACTGAATATAAGTGATGTGTTTGTATGTATGAATTATGTATAAATTGTACCATATTGAAGAGGTTGACCCATTATCAGGTATATGTTACATTTTTATAGTCATGCATTTACATGACCTGTCAATCAATTCATAGCAACTATTTACATATTTTACATTTACAGATGGATTGGAGATTGTGCTTTAAGTGGCAAAAGCATGCCAACTTTTTGACTACATAAAATATTACCTTCTAACATTATGAAAAATTCAGATCACTGAATAATGTACCACTGTGTATTGAACTTTAATCTTCCATGAGTGACTGAGAGCAATTTGCCGAGTCTGTTGAGTTCACGCATCACTCAGACTGCTAAAAGAGGGTGGTGGGAATATGGATTTATTCCCTACCTCCTCAGTGTAACAACATGTCTGTGTTTTTCCAGGTACATGGCTATAGTCTATCCTCTGAGGCCTCGCATGAAGTACCAAACTGCCTACTGCCTGATAACAGGAGTCTGGATTGTTCCCATTCTGATATCTATTCCCTCTGCTTACTTTGCCTCCGAGACCATGTACCCTCATGGCGGCAACACTCCCACCACTCACAAAGTTTTCTGCGCCCAGATCTGGCCTGTGGACCAGCAGGCCTACTACCGGTCTTACTTCCTGTTTGTTTTTGCTGTGGAGTTCGTCGGGCCTGTGATCGTCATGGCAATCTGTTACGCCCAAATTTCCCGCGAGCTCTGGTTCAAGAATGTCCCAGGGTTCCAGACGGAGCAGATTAGAAAGAGGTTGCGTTGTCGCCGGAAGACAGTGATGGTCCTGATTGGGATCTTGACAGCGTACATCCTGTGCTGGGCACCATACTATGGCTTCACCATCCTGCGAGATTTCCATCCAACACTCATCTCCCGCCAGAAGAATTCACTGGTGGCCTTCTACATCATTGAGTGCATTGCCATGAGCAACAGCATGATCAATACTTTCTGCTTTGTAAGCGTCAAGAACAACACGGTGAAGTACCTGAAGAAGATTGTACTGCTGCGCTGGAGGTCAACCTACGCCCCTAGTAAGACTGTGGATGAGATGGATATGAGGACCGCCTCCATGCCTGTTACAGAGGAGATTGAATGCATTCAGCTGAGGTGAAGATAAGAAAAACCCTAATAAATCCCTAATAAGTCCAGTAGATTTGATTTCATAGACACAAACTACATAGTTGACAGTGATGATTTTGACATGGGACATTTCTGTCATGTTTAAATCACATTTTGGAAAGATTTTAAACATCATGAAGCTCAAGGAAAGTCCAAACCCAAACTGTACATTGATTAATGGGGCAACATACCATTGTTCAAACTTTATGAGTCAGCAGCAGACCTATCTTCTATTTGAGATTATGAGAATGTCATTGTTGTGCATACTGTGACTATGTGACTATACACTGTGTTGTTGTGAAATGTGGCATTTGTATAAGATCTATTACATGGAACTTATAAACTTATAAATACTGTAACAGCTGCTACTGCCCTTAGTGATCCATGGTGTTTACTACATTTAGTACATAGGGTTTATCTTTGTATTTTTTGTCTCTGTTCTGTTTACATTTATTTCCATTAAGGTCAAATAACTATACTTTCGTTTTCTAATGCATTTTCCTTTTTTATCACTGGGAAATTCGGGAGTTTTCAGCAGAAATGTATTTTGTGGAATGTACAGTATTGAGATGGTCAGTTGAATGTCTTAAAACAAGGGAATCTTGATTATCTGTCCTTGAAAAGAATCAACACATTGCATGCTTTCTTTGTAAGTAAATGCATTTCCTGTGTGCTTATGGTAATAAACAATGAGGAAGAAAAAAATGTTTAATTTATTAATTTATTAAGATACTTTCATTTGCTTCTTTTCTGTATGTTAGTTGTCTGTAACATCCATGGACACATGCATTGTCAATTGTAAAACATATACTTCACAGCATGCCGCACCATTGTCAACCTCCTCATGCACATAGAAATGGTGAGACAGCCTCTTCAACACCCCAGGTTTCTAACAGATGTTTTTGTGCCCTCCATTTGTTCTAAATAATCAAGAGAATAAGGAGTGGTGGGATCTGCTTGTCATGTTGGCATGAAGAAGCACCATTAAAGCAACAGTCCCTGCCCCTTTGAAATGAAGAAGAAGAACAAAGATGACATGCCTGGAATTTCTGGGGCGTTATAAATAATGCAGATGAATATTTAGATCTTTCCTGTGAATAAATTAAAAATGCACAGTGAACGATAAGTAATGTTGAAATGTTCCCAGCCTAACCAGAGAACAGGATACAACAACAGAAAACCTCAGGTTTTTATGTCATTTTCACAAAATCAATATGCCATAGTTTCTTTCTATATTTTCTTTATGCACTCACACTCAACTATTTTTTAAATTTGAAATTGTGAAACCCATTTCTGAACATGTATTAACAACCTGCCCAACTCATGAATTTGTCATATTTGTGTGTGGCTGCCAGTGAATAAAAGTAGCAAATTTAAGATACTTTGGGATTTATGAGCCACAATGTACTGAGCATCCTAAATATTTGATATATAAATGTGTTGAAGTATGACAAGGTGGATCATTTATTATTTAGAGTGACATGTCTTCTTCTCCTTATTAGAATAATTTCTATGTAAAGATCTTGAGTCATCCAGGTGTAAGATATTAAGCACTGCCATGGTACCATATGTCCATATCAGCTGCCAAGTTGGTGGAACAAAAGGGACTGTCTGTTATCCACCAAGAAGTAAAGTCAAGTCACCAGCCCTGGTTTGCACTGGTTTAAGAAGAGATGGAGCTGATGAGCCATGTGGCATTCCAGGAATCCTATCTCCAGACAAACGACAGTGGACATCTCTGACCAATATATTCAACTAGAATGGGCATTCCCTTAAGAAAATGCGTGTGAGAGCTGCCAGGTATTTTTTGCGATTGCTACCTCTGTCGGCCCAACGTGCGGCTCCATCAGCTAAGAGACTCAATGATGTGCTGCACACTTGTTCAGAAAACACGTGTTAAGTTTGGTCCCCTGTTCGTTAACATGTTATGAGCAGGGTTTTATCCATCAATCTCTGAATCCGGAGCAAGAGCAAGACCTCAACCAGTGGACTACTCAGATACACTGTGAAGGGAAGGCTTTCAAGTTTCTTTGTCAATCATGTCTTATTCTGACGAAAAATGGCTCCTAAGCACCAATAGAAGGCATGTTTTGCTTATAAACATATTTTCTCTTATGGCTTCACCGCTGTTGAAGAATAAATAAAACAGCCATAAATAATATAAATTATAATAATAATAAATAATAATGGAGGGCAAAGAGAACAAAAGTGTGAGAGCTGCAGCTCTCACACTAATGAGCAAGTTATTTTATATCCACTGGCAACATTTAAAAAAACATTTGTTTCTTACAGTATCTGTAAGAAATCTATCTATCTATCTAAATAAATGTATCTATCTATGGTATGGTTAAGGTTAGTAAAGAAGATTGGCCAACTTAAATTAGCACTTAAATCTGTGCTAAAATGTAAACGTGCAGCTGCACATTGGAGGCTCTGAAGAGTAAATGAGTTAGTTTTGACCCAAGGCTCTTTCGTTGAATGTTGTTGCATAAAACTTAAAGCCCTTCTCTATTTAATGTAAGCAGACAATCACCTTTTTCATGTAACTGCTGGTGGGATCCACACATTGAGTAGGAGGCACAATACATGCTGAACAAGCTGCCAATTCATCAGGATGTCAAGAGTCAAACTAGAACAACTTTCCATGAACAAAGGGGGAGGTGGCAACACTGTAGAAATACTCCTCCCTGTTTTCCAAATGAATAGTACATAAGTACTGACATTAAAACATACTTAAAGTACTAAAAGTATGGCCTTCACAATAATAGTATATCTGGATTACTGATTTATAATTAGTTATGCATTAATGTGGTTATCACTTTAATAATGGAGCTGGTAAAGGTGTGGCTAATTTCAACTACTTTATATGCTGTTGAGTAATTAATCCATAATAGATTATACATTATAATTTATTTGTTCTATCTTTATGAAATTTATTTGATGTATTAAGTAATCATCTTTAGCAATTAGGCCTCAAAGGATGGCTTGTGTGACCTCAGCGACTGTCATTTGTAAAATGAGGTCAAATGAACTGGGACTCACCTGTAAGGAAAGGAAAGATTTTTAATGTAACACATGCCATACACAAATGCAATTAAAAAGAACATTTAGAAGAGTTTTGCTTTTTTCTTATAAACTTTCACCTAAATGAAGAATAAAAAAAATACCTGGTTATCTACCAGGGCCGTGCAGAGACCGTTGGAAGGGCAGGTGCTCAAAGTAAAAAAATGGCACATGGAACAAGTATTTAAACAGGAGTCTTCTCATACTATTGACAGAAATATATCGTTATGTATTCCTTGTTGACACGCATATACAGATGCTTCTGTATCGATACATCAGCAAATGCTGTGACGCAAAAAGAAATAGGGAATACCCAACTCTAGCTTTAAAACACTGGGCTGACATAACTTACAAGGAATAGTTGCTGTTGAGGGGTTGCTATGGATGCGGCTGCTGCTGTTGTTGTGTTGATGCTGATACTACTGGAGGTGATCTGTGACTACAGATATATTAAAACAACTATAGGATATATATTAGCTGATTAAACAATTATGTGACCATGAAAAGATTGTTGAGTGTTTGGGACCAGCTCACAGTGACTGACCTCCTGTAAAACTGCAGCCACTACGAAGGCTGACTGCTGGGGAGACGCTCACAGAGCTGCACACCAAGAGCTGCAGGTAGAGGAAATTTTTTTAAAAAGTGTGGGAAATAATCTGAGAAGGAAAAATTAATGAGGAAAGGATGAGGGTGGCCATGGCAGGGTAAGAGTGAGACAAACAAATCTATAGACAGAGGTGTGTGTGTCTGTGTTGCTTGCTGTGTGTCCACAGTATGCAAAATTGTGATAATGACTTTATATATCGCATTGTGAATCTGATTTGGACTTTTATTGACTATTTGTCTAATCATATATCTAAATAAATAAACTAACATTAATATTCCTGACATCAAAGTAAAGAGTGAAGAAGATTTCAGAAAAATGTATGAAATGTTTGTGAATCTGGTATCTTATTTCCTCCACCTGCAGCTCTTAGTGTGCAGCTGGCTTAGTGAGCCAGTCCCAAACACTCAACAATCTTTACATCTTTTCATGGTCACATAATTGTTTAATCATCTAATATGTATCCTATGTTTGTTTTAACAATTCATACATTTTTCTGAAATCTTATAGGGCCATTTCTTCTTCACTCTTTACTTTGATGTCAGAAATATCATTTATTTTACATTGGCACTGACATTTTTATATGTATTTCCAGTTATTGAGTTTTTATTGTAGTTGAGCTGTTGTAAACACTACTGTTGCTGTCAAAATGTAAATATATTCAATACTGTTCTGAATTTAATGAGTTTTTAAAGGGCCGAAGGCTATAAGTCAGAAGAATAGGCTTAGAATTTTACCATTGTTGTTATACTTATTTTAAGGCACAAGGCTTTATCAAGTTACTTTAACAATCCAAAGGTTTTAGTCAAATTACACAGAAAAGATCAGACCTCCCAACGCCCCCATGAAACTTTTCTCCGCCAAACAGAACGAAGTGAACAGAGCACCTTTGTTTATAGTCTAGAAGTAACGTTAGCTGTTGGCGTGTCGGCGTGTTAGCCGGCAGCTGATGTTACTTCTATAGCCAGGCGACGCACAGCAATACACACAATAACTGTGCTGCTCTCTTTGCAACAATCCACAACAAGCACATTGCAGCAAACCGCTCTTCCCGGCGGAATCAAAGACGTCCTGTAGGCAGAGCTGCTGAATCACTAACATTTTTGAACCATGGTCTGAACGGGAGGGCTCGTCACGGATGAGGTCATCAGGTGATCATCAATTGGGTCATTTTATTTACTGCGAAATTACTATTAATTAATTTTACTGATAGTTTGATCGGGCGCGTCTTCACAAAAGGGCCTTTACAAATTTTAAAATAAATAAAATGAAGGAAATTTTGTGTTTGAAAAAAGGGCACTTTGGGAAGCAAAGGGCAAAAGGGCAGGTGCTCAAGCACCCATTGCACCCCCCTCTGCCCGTGCCTGTTATCTACCACTACTACGTGTGCTTTAATGTAGATCTGGGTTGAGATGCACATAAAATTATTCCAGACATTTACTTCTACCAATTTGTTTTTCCTTGGCAGAAATACAATATATGTTAGTGTAGAAGCATATTGATATTGATATTCCTTTTATTACTAGTGTCACCTACTCTTCATAATTAGTACTGCGTTGTACAAAGACCTTTTGCACTTTACAGTGACATCATGCATGTGTACCTAAGAGGCCCCTGTATCTTGCTCTCTTCCAGCTCCTGGCACTGTTGCTATTACTCACCACCTCAGCATCGAGGCTCAATTTGGAAAGCTAATAAAGAAAAATGTCAAGCCAGGGAGGTGATGCTGCTTAACATTTGTGGTGTTCTTCTTCATAATCAACAATTAACCTGAAATGGTGTCTACACCTAAATTTGATTAATGTTTAATCAGTAAAGCTTTGAATGCATAAATCTAGTCTCTCCTTTAGGCCTCTTTACACTGTGTGATCTTGGGTTGTCGCAGCAAATTTACAGTTGTGAAGTGAAACATGGTGAAAATTCACACCATGCAGTCTGACAGAGAAGAGTTTAAGCAATTACCAAAACTGTGTAAAATAGATTTTGATGACTAAATATTTGTAGGCCATGGTAAACTCTGGGTTTTAGAGACATTGGTTGAAATAACTTACAGTATATTAGGTGTATATTAGGTATAAAGGTGGTTGGGGTGTTCCTGTATTTTTATTTTTTTATTGAGTGTCATTTTCATACATTTGTACATCATATGTCTGCAAGTACTGCTTTGTGTTCTTGGTGCTTCCCTATGTAGTATGCTGTGAACAACATTGGAAGTGACATTTTATGGAGGCGAGGATGCATCAGTGTACAAGTGGATCATAAGGAGATATGTTTTTGACTCATATTTCATTTGTTTCATTTTCAAAACATTAAAAAAACACCAATCACACAAAAATCCTAAATTATTATTCTTTTGGATTGTTTCTTCTTGAATGTAAATTAGTTACTCTAATCTCACATGTTTAGTGGAGTGCAGTAAAGGTACTATATTTCTCTCTGTAAAGCACTGAATTTGACAAATCTGACCAAATGACTACACAGCAGCAGACTTCCCACTTGGTGCTGGTGTGGCAGTAAAATCAGATGGAATCATTACTTTTCCATTGTGTGTGCTCATACACAACTTAAGATAAACCCACAGCAGGGGGTTACAATGGTAATTCACATTGTGATTCACATGCACAATTTAACACACTCCTTACCATTAATCTGTGAACTAGGAACAGTTTCAATTAGATATTGTCTCCGGAATACATACACTTCAAATTGCATAAACTGACCTTTTCTCTTATCGACCTCACTCCACAGTGTGTGTCACACTTTTACAGCAACGCTTCGTTATGCTTCACCTGATTTAGTCATTATGTTCTTGTTTAGCATGTTGACAGCTTGTGAAGCCGGTCGCCTCTTATGCTAATTTTCTTACAGGTTGTAGGATGCTGGGAAATTTTTATTTTGCCATTATCAGGGTCTTTGCTTATTGTCGTCATCAGTCTCTGTGCTCTGGCCCCTGTGGGTGAAGTGTCGGTTAGCACAGTAGTGGAGGGGTTTCCTGCCTGCACCTTACTTTCCTGGAGAACATACTATTAGGTTGTCCAAAAAATCCCAACATTTTCAAACACATATTTTGCTGCCAACAGGCAGTTGAGCTTCTTTGCTTCATATTGTCAGGCTCCAATGGGCTCTTTCTCAGGGAGACACAAGTGTCTACACATCACAGTTGCTCCTCAAGATTGTATTTCCCACTTTCTTAGAAGGCGCATATTGTTCTGTACACAGGCATTTGGAATGAAATTGAACACTTTCACATACTCTATTATTATTTTTGGTTGAAGTATAAAAGGTGGTAATCATTACACTTTTTCTAATATTTCTCTTACCTGAAACAGGAAAATTACACAAGAGGCTGCATTAGCAATCCTATTGAAAAAAAAGGAATGTAAAACAGAATAAAGAATGCAGGAATATTTGAAACAAAAGAAAACAGTGCTGTGGTTTGAAGCGGATTTTGGGGATTTCAATTATTTATTGACATCATGCAAATTAAAAAGTGTATGAGTGTAATCATGTATTCATTGATCAGTTGTCTGAATAAAACTCAGCAAGAGCCTAGTGGGACTGGTCATGGAAGTTTTTTGAAGTTACTAAGTTACTAAGAAGTTAATACGAAGATGAAGATCCCTACTTACAGTAAATGAGTATCCATGCAGTACTAGCTGGGGTCCTGTTTGGCATCTGGACATAACAGGGGCAAATATCCAAATGAAGAGTTAAGAACAAATATTGTAGGAACAGTACTGAACTAAGTCAAAACTTGTTGACCTTTTCTTAGTCAAACCTGTGTGTATGTGTTTGACTGGCTGAAGATTCACATACCATTCCTCTTGAATTTCAATTTATTTTCATATTTGTGGAATGTCTCTTGGACATTGTTTTCCATGTGCACCAGTCAAAAAATGTATTTGCAGATGGATGTGCTGACATGTCCGGCAATCATATCGAGATAATCTTTGGCATTCAGGCATTACTCGTCTGGCATGACTTGATTTGTCATAAAAACACATCCCCTCGGTACGAACATAGACTTTTGATCCACAGCATGATGTATGAAATCATGGGGTTTTCTACATTCTTTATTTATTTCAGTGTAAACACAGGAACCTGGTCTGACTATAAAATGTTTTTTTTTCATCTGTCCAGGGTGTTTTTTCCTCAGCCCAATGTAACTGTGTCTTGTCTTGAAAGAAGTTTCCACATCACAACCATAAACATTGTTTGTATACTAACTCACAGCCTTACAATACTTTTGTGGATCTTTTAGAACAAATGTTGAGTCATTTAAGAAGCTACATCCACCAGTTATCTTTCTGTTGACCTGTCTGCCCAGCTGACTCGCTATTTCACCTGCCACCAGCAGCAGATCCAGCAGGCTGACTCTATCCAGAGAACTAAATTTGACAACAAAAAGTTGTTTTTAACGTTCCCTCTCCCCCTTCCAGAATGTGCTTGGCTTCATGTTAACCCATTTCTTACCCGGAGATCAGTCTGTTTGTTAGATAAAAAGCTTTCCTTAAATGGTTGACCAGTTTGCCTGTCATCCAAAGCAGATCCAGCAGGATGACTCTGTCCAGGAAGCCACATTTGACATTAACAAGAAGTTGATTTCTTTTTTTTGTATCTCCTCCCTGCTAAACGGGCCTGGCTTGTACAGCATAGGACTGCATGTTAATCCATTTCTAGTAACACAGAGGTCTCTCTGTTCCTTTAATGAAAAATACAATGTCATTAATTCATCTAATACTTATACTGAACCTGACAATTGCCCAATTAATGTGATATGGCAGCCATTTTTGCATCTTTTAAGTATCAAATGCACACTGCCTGTAGGCTCTAACGGTGGTTCTAAAGGCCTGTAGCTTGCTCGTTCCTGGAGGATGACACCTGTAGTCAGCTCGGATTCACACTGATGGCAACCCAGACACGTGGCAATAAACCCTGTCAAAACGTATATCAAAATATCCATAAACACTTCTCAAACCACTCCTGCAGCTCAATCCACTTCTCTGCCCTTGATCTGTATGTTCAGTATGTTCCAAACACTCACAGTTCATCCACAGCATGGTTAGATAACAGAATTACAGTGTTGAACTGGTGCCTTCTTGTACACTGCGTGCACAATTATTTGGCAAATTGTATTCCTCAGGATTCATTTTATTTTTGAACAAACACAATGCTGTCAACCAAAAATATGACTGAACCTCAAATCTGAATGTTAAAGAAAAAAGTTAGTTTTGCCTTGCTCAGGATATACATGTGCAGAAATATTAAATTATTATTTTAGCTTAAAGAGAGCTTACTTTTTTTGGACAATGCACATTTGTCCCTTCTATGTTTACATTGCATGTTTTCTTATTGTACAAATAAACCTTTCTTAAAGCATTTTCAGCTATTTAACATATATATAGTCTAGCTAGAGAGGCTAGTGGTATGTCATTTTGTGTGAAAATGGTGTACTTGTTTGGTGAATATGGATAATAGATAAGAAGTCAGTAATATGGTGCTCATAGAAAATACTGTATGACATTTGTAACTTGACCCTGAGGCTGTAGTCCTACGGTCTCACAGCCAGTCTGCCAATGTAGTAAGTAAGAAGGACATCCACAGGTGAACAGACTGCTGTGCTAATTGATATGTTTTACAAACATATCAATTAGCATTTTGATGTTTCAACTGCACACCCTTGAAAAATGTAACACAATAAAATATCAGTAAAAACCCTGGCAGGACTTGGACTTAGACATGGAATTAAAAAGAGGTAGGCCTACTGAGGAAATTGGAAGTGATCATTGCAAAGCACACTGTAAGCATGACTGTAACACAAATTATTAATCAGTTTTCTCTCCCAAGCTCGCAGCAAACGAGTGATCCTAGGAAGGGAAGAAAAGTTCAAAAATCATCCTCTCCCTGTTGTTTCATGAATAAACAGTACATGAATTCTTGAGTGACATATAACGTCCGGTGCTCTCAATATAACATTACAATTATGACTTAAGAGCAATTATTTCAGTTATTTAAGTGAAATACAATTATTTCACTTAAGAGCATTGATATTTTTAGCATGCTCACACATTCAGTGGGTTCACTATTGTCTGTCAGTGTTGCCAGATCCTGCTCAGGAATTCCCGCCCAAAAACTGTTTAAAAACCGCCAAAACGCACACAAAACCGCCCAAAATATGTTATCAGTATTTATTTCAGTAATTTAACTTCCACGTGTCCTTACCTACGGTTACATTACATTTACATGGCCTACATGATTTGCATACAAGAAATACGCAATGGCAGCCGAAGCGTAAACCTACATAAATAAACAGTTTTAGGTGCATTAGCGCCACCTGCTGGACTGGAGTGTAATGTTTTAATGACAGTCTCAAAACCTTACGGTGAAATAACTATATCCTCCAAACACTCGTTTGTATGGCACCGTCCTGTATTTTTGCAAGTCAAATTTATTTAATCCAATGACATGACACGCTTTAACTTCATTCAGGAAATTTTGGGTGCATAACTGACAGATGACTTTTAGCCTTTTAGCCTTTTAGCCTTTAGCGCCAATGGTGTGTGTGTGTGTGTGTGTGTGTGTGCGGGGTGCGAACTACGTGGGTGGCAAGAGGACATCAGCTCCCCTAAAAGCATGAGCATGATTTGTGATATTGTGATATTTTGGGGGGTCTCTAAAATACTGACAGCATAGTTTGCCATTAATATATTTCTTTATCCATCCATGCATAAATTCGGGAGTGTCAGACTTCATTCAGCCAGAGAAAACGATCACTGACCATCTGCAGCGGGACGGGCACTCCGCGATCTCCTGGCCCTGTCCATTCCACTCGGTCTACGGTATACGGGTTTTGTCGCTGGTACGGCCGACACGCTGTCAACGGTTCGTGGTCGTTCGTCTGGCTGCAGCTGGGGCCCTGCAGCGCCACACAACTTTTATAGCCTAATTATAATAATAAGACAATCATGCCTGATATTTTCACAGTCAGCCTAGGCCTACATACGTGCAGCTATTAATGATTCAGAGGTAAGAAAGCCGAGGTATAGTTCGCATACTGGTTGTGTGTATAATGTCAAAATGATGAAGGAACACAATTTGTCAGTTGAGAAAATTTTCCTTTAGATGCAGAACAGGCTGTCAGCTGTCACTTGTACACACTGCTGAAGAAGACATCTGAACGCAACTTTGTGGAACTATGTACAGTTTGCGAACTGTCTGGCACTGTGAGCAACGTGAAGTGGGTGTTGCTCAGAAAGTGATGATTTAATTGGTTTTCTTTCAAATTACCTATTGCTACCGTGCTACTGTGCTACTGTTAAAAACCGCCAAACTGATCCCAAACCAGCCCAAATTTTGTCCACCCGCCCAAACAACAGCCCAATTGGGCGGAAACCGCCCAATTTGGCAAAACTGTTGTCTGCCACACTTTCATTTGCTGTTTCATTGCTGTGCCTGTGTTACTTTTAAAAAAATCATTTTTCTTTACATATGCTTTCATTCCACGTAAACCTACTTGCTGATGCTCCTTGTGTGCAAATTATGTAGTCAAGCATCTTCTCCAATTATGAAATCTAATAGCCACGAACTGCCATTTAATGCAGGCTAATATAAAATATGCAAAACACATACATAAGAACATGGAATAACTGAAAAAACACATTGGGTTTGATCTGTGTGACCGCTGACTTAACAGATAAGGGACCAGGATTAATGGTTTCCATTTGACATGGGAAGTCGGAATTTCCGAGTTCCCATGAACTTTCAACTGGAACGCCCCCTGAAGTCGGATTTCTGACTCGGGAAGTCGGGATAACCCGCACTACCCCGACTTTGTGATCCAAGATGGATGTCGGGGTATCAACAGTTACTGAAAGCTGTAGTTTATTCTGTTTATTAACACTTCTGTGTACTTGTGACTCATAAATGTTCGTACACAAAGTTCTGTCCAACAGCTGTCTGTGGGCGTGATGCTACAGTGTTGCTACTTGTCTGCCTTGTGTCATGTTTGTGATGATCCCCACTGGTTAGCTTTGTTAGCTTAGCCGCAGCGATCAGTACTGTATGTGGTAGAGGAGAAATAGACGGAGCGTGTGTGTGAACGGGTGTCCCGGTCTAGAGAGAATAGAGAGAAACAGGTCTGCAAAAAGGCTTGTTAAATGTACAATAGAAGTTACGGTGCTGGTGAATAAAGGCTGCACCTTTTCAGGACTAAAGAGGGGCTCCCTGTGTAGCTGCCAACTGTTGAATAAAGTGAAGGAGGTTAGCCCTAAAGTTAGCATTGACTTTGGCCATGTATAAAAACAGTATCCCCTGTGCTTCCCAACTCTTGTCAGTCACCGTAGTGTATTTTGGTAAAAACTATTTCAAACAATTCGTTACTTTTTTACTCTGTTGTGTTTTGGATGTTGTGTTTGTGTGCTTACATGTTGTTTGTTTAATGATGTTTGTTCAGTAATTGTAACTATTGAAGTTACAATTAGTGATTGATAATCCTAGCGATAAATAAACCAAACATCGTATCTTAGATTTAGGCGTAGAAAAGTATTTTGCTTTAATACATATTTAAACATTGATAGGCTTGTTGTCATTCCTTGTATTACTGCTAAAACATGCCCTCTTAATGAGGCTAACATGCTCTTCTGCTATATTTCAGCAGAATAGGAATGGTTACCATGGCAATGCGATTCTCTGCAGAATAGCTGTCAAATTCAAATTAGCTTTATTGGCATGAATGTCTAGCAAAATATTGCCAAAGCAACATATAAAGTACATAAAGACAATTAATTTCATACTTTTCATTAAATAAGGAACTGAAACAGTAAAAGTAGTGTTTGTGTGTGTTAATACAAAATAAAACAATATTAATAGAAAATATATAAAAATAAATAATTAAAACATAAATAAGTAAAACAATAAGCGTGTGTGTTAGAAAATGAAAATAATGTAATATTAATATATAATAATATATTAAATAAAATAAAACAGTAAGTGTGTGTATGTGTGTGTGTTATTATAATATATTAAAAAATGTAATAAAAATAAATAGTAATAACCGTAAACATATGTGCTAGCTTGGTTTTGTGAAACAGCTCTCAGAAAAATCTTCAATGTTTTCGTTGTTACTATTTACATTCCTCCAGATGCAAATTTAAAAAATGTAGGAACTGTATGAGGTCATCAGCAGTCATATGACAAAACAACCTGATGGTGTTTTTATTGTTGCTAGTAATTTTAATCAAACAAATCTCAGAACGGTATTACCAAAATTCCACCAGCATATCTGCCTCCCCACCAGAGGAACAGACACTGTACCATGTCTACACCACGGCCTTCTGGAAAGATGTAGATATTATATTGGATTTTTGTCAATAAATCCTCAGAAATATTACATACTGAACCTTTAAAATGGTAAAACCAACAATTAAAAAAGTAAAAGTGTGGACAGGCCAGGCTATAGCAGCTCTATAGCTGTTTTGGGAGCACAGATTGGAGTGTGAGGCCGCCACCCAGGAGAGCCACATCAACCTTGAGAAATATACATCATCACTGACATCATACATTACCACATCATCAAATGTGTTTATGATGTGGTGATCACAAAGACGATAAAATCATTTCCAAATCAGAAGGCCTGGATGAACGGAAAGGTTAGGGCCCTGTCCAGAGCCAAAAATAGCTGCTTTTTGGTCAGGTGATTAAGAAGCTTACCGCCAGAGTGAGACTGAAAGCTGGCATCAAAGAGGTGAAGCAGAGACATCAGCAGAGACTGGAGGGAGACCTCAACACCAACAACACCAACGATATGTGGCAGGCCATCAAAAACATCACAGGCTACAAAAGCAGGAGCTCCCCCATCATGTCTGAGGCCACATTACCAGATGAACTTAACACCTTTTATGCTCGCTTTGATCTCAGCTGTTAGTGTAAAGTCTACTCCACCTCCAGAGGACTGGCCACTGTCAGTATCCACAGCAGATGTGAAAAGAGTCCTACTGAGAGTGAATATGAGTAAATCAGCTGGGCCTGATAACACTCCTGGCCGTGTACTAAAAACCTGTGCCAATCAGCTAGTTGATGTTGTTACTGACATTTTCAACATCTCACTGTCTCAGGAGAGGGTTCCCTGTTTCAAGACAGCAACCATAATTCCTGTACCTAAAAAGTCTCCCATGTCTAGTCTGAACGACTACCGCCCCGTGGCTCTCACCCCCCTTCTGATGAAGTCCTTTGAGAAACTGGTTCTTCAGCACATAAAGAAGATCAGCCTGCCTGCACCCTCACCAGTTTGCTCTCAGAACTTACAGATCCACAAAAGATGTCATCTCCACTGCCCTCCACTCAGCCCTCACCCACCCTGAGAAAAACAAGTGGATTTCAGCTTAGCATTCAACACAATCTCCCCCATAAAACTGATCAGCAAACTCAGCACTCTGGGTTTAAATACAACACTCTGCAACTGGATATTGGACTTCCTCACAAACAAACCCCAATCAGTTCGGATTGGCAGACACACCTCCTCCACTCTAGTGTTCAACACTGGAGCCTCCCTCCTGTTCATGCTGTACACCCATGACTGCCTCCACGACATGGAGAGAACTCTCTTGTGAAGTTTGCGGATGACACCACCATCATCGGCTGGATTTCAAACAACGATGAGACTTCATATAAGGAGGAAATTATTGTAGAGTGGTGCCCAGAGAACAACTTACTGCTCAGCGTCAGCAAAACCAAAGAGCTGATTGTTGATTTGGGTGACAGAGTCATTGTCAGATCGAGTTGTGTGTGACCCCTGTCACCGATCAGTCATGCAATGTGAACGCCACAACAACTTCAAGACTCCCGTCACAAGACGACAAGTTGTGTTAACGGCACAGCAATCGGCCAACGCTGAAAGTCGTGTAGTCTGCACAAGCCTTAAGCCACTGCTGTTTGCTGTCATCACCATTGTTCACCTGCCGGCCCCATGCTCACCTTTACTCATCTATTTTGGTCCTCACTAAACTAGTTGTAAACAAAAGGCCGCCTAGTGTGATCTGTAAACAAACCATAACACAAATCACTGCATATGTTATGAGGAAATACCTCATTTGCATATTCAAAATAAAGGATGCATACACATACAAGATGTAATAAAAAAGCTATTTATGTATACTTTCAGCTTGTAAGGTTAGTAAAGTTGGGGGAAAAGCCATTTGTTTGTGGCAGACACCATTTGATTGTGGTGTCTGTCCCTAAAAAACTTTACAAATGCATCCATATGTGTGCTTAATTCCTGCACTACTGCCTTTAAAAAGTGTGGACAGAAAGTGCTCAATGTAGGTAGACTTTCCTTAACTCATTACACTCCTCCATTTATGAAGAATCAGAGGCAATAATCTCCTCTCCAGATCAACAGGTGGGTCTTGCCAGGAGCTAGAATGTTCAACTGACTAATGGCTCTTACACATCAGTCCAGTGCTGTTAAGGCCACTTCTCTTAGATAGCAGTTTAATGCAATGTTTGTTCGCTTCTTTACCCTCACATGGCCCACGGCTTTGCAGGCAATAGATATCCTGTGACAGCAAATTGTTAGCTGGTCATGAATAATGATTCTGATTTCAGGCTTACTTTCCTCTGACTAGAGAACAATTTGATCAATACTGTTCCTTTAAAGAACTGCCAGTTTTTCCATTTGCCTTCATTATAGTGTTGCAGGTGTCACTAAACAGCAGTGTGTGAACAGAGAGGATGTGGTTGTGTTTGAAAGAACAATCCTCTTAGTCATTGTTCATAAAATTGGTGGTAGCCTCAATTTACCTTCAACCCATTAGTTTTTTTACTTTTATACATAGTGATGTGTATGCTATGTTTAAAACCAAATTAATTAATGCAACTACAAGGAGCTTTCATTTTGTGTTGATTCTGGTGGCCCCTGTGGACAAAAGCGTTAGTGTTTACACCACCTCCTGTTGTAAACATCTTGATCTGGTCAGCGCATGCATTTGTTTAGAAAGTGAGTGAGTGACAGACAGACCATTTTATTTTTAATTCTATTTTTCTTTTTTTGGAACACAGCTGTTTTTAATTAATAACTGTAATATGACAATGGTGAAACAAAATAAACTTTGTTTTAGTAAAGTTACCAGCCATAAATCTTTCTTCGGATTTTGAGGAGAATCTGACCCAGTGACAGACATAAGAATAACTATAAGGAAATAGCTAGTCTTCTTGCTGATGGTCTCGTTTGCTTTTGTGCCTCACATAGAGGCATCATTGTTAAATTGAGATTGAGACTGTTTCCTTAAAAACTCCTTGTGGTACATACTTGTGTGTTTTTAATGGGCTTCATTTTTGCTCTCAGTCATCAATCATGAACTGACTCACGCAGCTGAGGTATTAGGGCACAGCAACAGTAAGACCTTCTCAGCAAGGTTGTGGACACCTTGTGGAAGTCAGTGACCATTTACTGTGGCGCCTTTTAAACGAGCAGCGTAAAGTGATTTTAAACTGTGCTGCAAGGACATGTTTATGTAGTAGTATACCATATCTAATGGCAGGGCTCCACAATGCAAGATGTTTCTATAAAGGCTTCAGTAATGTTGTTTTGTGGTTGCAGTTTGGTTGTGTAACCTACATTTTCTAACATACACTGAAAATTGGTAATGTTACAGGAAATTAATAAATGTAGTGTATATATGTAATTTTATCTCAGCATCAAATCCCACAGAGCAATATATTCTTTCTGACTTCATCCCCTAAAAGCATAAAAATCAAACAGTAAACCATCTATCCCACTGTGTCATTAGTTGTTAGGGTGCCTCAACCATCCCATGATGGGCCCAGCATAGTGATGACAACCTGTCAAGATTTCACAGACAGACAGATTTGAGCCACTAGGAGTGTAAAAGGAGGAGGAGAGCATGTAAATTAAATAATATCATCACCAATCAAATCCCTGCCAAGACCTGTCCATCAATAACAATTTTATCAGCTCAAATACCAGCAGGCTATTAGACATGTGTCAGTCACATCTTTCAATTACTGTCTGTATGGGTCAGAAGGCTCATTGTCAAACATGACGACACTGTGACAATGCAAGAGATAGATGTGTTTGGGCATGTGGAGAGAGTTATTAAACGTACAACAGACAAAGATTACAGCAGTGATGTGACACAAAAAGGTTTTTTTCTCAAATTGTTAGGAAAAAGAAGAAAAACGAGAACATTTAATATCCTGTTGCTGTACTGTTTGTCAGTGAAGATCATAAAACTTTACATGACCTATGTTGTGATCCAATATAAATTGAAAAAATACAAATAAAACAAAAAACAACATCATATTAGTTATTAATTAAAATAAAAAGAACATATCAAACATTAAAAACTAATTATCAGTACTGTTGCTTATAAAAAATGTATAATTATTTATGAAGAAAAATAAAGAAAAAAAGCAGACTGGAGTGCTGCCATGGGTGGTTTGAATTTCAGTGTAATTAAAATAACATTTTAATACAAAAAAACATCATCTAACCAACTTAAAGCAATACTAACAAACACTGTCATACACTTTTGTGTATGTCATGTTTTCAGGTCACCCTTGTAAAAGAAACTGTGCCTCAATGGGACTGTTAAAATAGAGATTAAACAAAAAAATAAAATGTAAATGTTCTCACTTTAATAGAAAACAGTTTACAGACACAATGTTACAGTCAATAAATGTACTATTGACTTTTTTCATTTAAATTGGAATATTGCAAATGTCCACCTTAATCCAGTTGATTGTCAAATACTATAATTGATCTTTCCTTGTCATTTCTGTATGAATGATAAACTTACCATGAAATCTACTGCTTTAGGGGCCTTTGTCATTTATAGAATTTCTGCTTATATTGAAATTGATGTTATATTATATATAGTATATTTAGAATCAAATATTCACAGCACTGATGAGAGACACATACATTTCCTGTTTTGCTGATTAAAGCTGAGGGCAAGCTGGGGCAAAATGTGGTGATTTCATCTTGTCAAAATTACCTGGATATTTTTTACTGTGTGGAAAGTAAATATTTCAGAATGAAATACCTCCCAACATGACCTTTGAAATGACAAATTGTGTGAATTATCTGAAGCAGCTTGTGAGCTCTTGTCCTCCTTCTTATTTGTTGTACAATGAAACATGACAGCACAAAGTGTATTACTTTGGGTGACTGCACCACTCAGAAAAATGACTGCTTTGATCTTTTTGTTTAAACTCTTAAAACAACCCACAGTATGTTTTCATTTTCCTGACAAGTGACCTCTTGCAATAATGATCCTCCTCCTCAGTTGAGGTGAAAATAGTGTTGAATAGGTGAAAGTTACCATAAAGGCAATCTTTCCCTAACAATAACCTAGTTTTAGTTATCTAAACTTAACTAAAGTGCTGGCAGATCATAGAGACATTTTCCTTCATACCCCTCAATTTGGAAGGCACTGAAAAACAATCTACGCTATAAATTGCCAAAAGTTTTGGTTCACCTGCCTTTACATGCTCATGAATTTTAATGACATCCCATTCTAAATCTGCAGGGTTTAACATGGAGTTGGCCCACTCTTTGCAGCTATAACAGCTTTAACTCTTCTGAGAAGGCTGTCCGCAAGGTTTAGGAGTGTGTTCATGGGAATTTGTGACCATTCTTTTAGAAGCGGATTTGTGAGGTTAGGCACAGATGTTAGACAAGAAGGCCTGCCTCGCCGTCTCCACTATAATTCATCCCAAAAGTGGAACTGTCTCCACTGCTCTAGTGTCCAGTGCCGGTGTGCTTTACACCACTGACACTTTATACATGACATAGCACTTTCATTATGTAAGGCTTGGATGCTGCTGATCAGCCATGAAAACCCTTTCCATGATGCTCTCTACACACTTCTTGAGCTAATGCGACGGCCACACGACATTTAGAGGTCTGTAGGTAGTGACTCTGCAGAAAGTTGGTGACTTCTGTGCGCCTCAGCATGCGCTGACTCCTCTCTGTGATTTTATGTGGTCTACCACTTTGTGGCTGAGTTTCTGTTGTTCCCAGTAGCTTCCACTTTGTTATAATACCACTAAGAGTTGACCATGGTCTGTGGAATGTTTAGTAGTAAGGAAATTTCACAAATGGACTTATTGCACAGATGGCAACCTCTCACGGTACCACTCTTGAATTCACTGAGCTCCTGAGAGCGACCCATTCTTACACAAATCTTTGTAGAAGCAGTCTGAATGCCTATTTGCTTGATTTTATACACCTGTGGCCAAGGAAACGATAGGAACACCTGAATTCAATGATTTGAAGGGGTGTCCTAAAACTTTTGGCAATATTGTTTTAGATTTAGGACTTAAAATGGTGTTGGATTGATATTTGCAAGGATTGAAAAGGCTTTTAATGCCATGAGTTGAGTTGTTTCATGAATTGGTACCACAGGTGTGCTTTGCATCAGAATGGTTATTATTCCCTACAGTGCTGTCAGAGAGATCCTTGAGAAGTGTTTAAGAATAAATGCATTTTAATGCAGGTGGACAAGGACAGATGCTCATTTTAGCACCTGATTTTGAGTCAGCTCGACAAAAACATGTTTGTTGTAGTTGCAGACAATTTCAGCTTTCCAAGCACAAGTAAACTTGTTGATGCATCTAAAACACAGTAACAAACACTCAGAGGTGTAGGTATAGACAGTGCAGATAGTGCAACTGCACTGGGGCCCTGTGACAGGAGCCGCCCGCCGAGTTACGAGGTGGACTTTGTCAGTTATATGGCATTCAACTAGGTGAGTAACTTTACAAGTGCTTTTTCAGTGGATTTGGTGTGGGCTGCTATGTTGCTGTTTTAAAAGCTGTTATCATTTCAGCTCACCGCTGAGTAGGCCTACCTGTTAAACTGTGTGGATGTGCATGTGGGTATTGAACTGTGTGTGTGTGGAATGTGGTTGTGATTCAGGAGGTTATTATACTGAAAATTGGCCAGAAAAGTCTGCATCATTTCAGCACTGTGCACACCTCCTGCACTAGCTATTTGTAGTGACCAGTGTTGGGAACGTTACTTGAAAAAAGTAATTAGTTATAGTTACTCACTACTTGTTCCAAAAAGTAACTGAGTTAGTAACTGAATTACTATGTAATAAAAGTAACTGTTACCAGGGAAAGTTGCGTTATTGTTAAAAAAAATCTCTGCTGCTTCATCGAATCTCTGTTTAGCTGTTGCTGTCGCCATGTTGCGCCCAGAGAACCTGATATGGAGAGCGCAGCGTACCGGTCCACTTCAAGCACTAATTACCTCGTTAATAACCCACCTCCTGACTAGCTGTGTGAGCCAGCTGATGCTTTCGGATTACACAGTTTATTACATAGTAACGCACCGCATTTAACGACCAGTAGGCTAACGTTAACGGCGTTGTAACGACGGGAAAAGTAATTAGTTAGATTACCCCGTTACTGAAAAAATAACGCCGTTACGTAACGCCGTTCTTTTAAATGCTGTTATTCCAAACACTGGTAGTGACATTTCAGGATTTTGACAATGACAGCACTGGCCATGCTTCTTATAACTTTCTCTTTGACTTCTGTACTTTAAAACTACAAAAGTCTAGGTGACACAGTCCGAGTCTAAAATCCATCACATGATGGTACTTCAAACTGCTGCTTTCAGGTGCATGCCAAGACAGCTGCAGCAGCGTGTATGTTGGAGAGATGCACAAAAGAGAACTGTTGAATTTATTGTGTTAATATGGAAAGAAATTGATTTAAGGAGCTTTAAATTAGGTATTTACTGCATCTTATCAGTTGTTAAACCGTGGCAAAATGAGGAAAAAAGGCACACACATTTGCCAGTATAGGGTTCCCGTCTAGACACAAACACAGTGTGTGTGTGTGTGTGTGTGTGTGTGCGCATGTGCTTCGTAACAGTGTAGCCCAAGGGCCCATCATAATAGCCTCCACTGGGGCCCGTTGTTACTACCTTACACTGCTGCACTGTAGGTGGTTTTATGATGGAAATGCCTTTGACTGTTTGTTGTTAGTTTGGAGTTTGTAGTAACTATTAAAATAACTATTTTTAATGACACTGCAGTCACTATATTTGAGTTTGCTCACTCTTCACCAGGACAGTCTGGTTAAAGAAATGCATTCCTGCCAACCCTGTATCATACATAAACATGATCCCAAGATACTTAAACTCATTGGTGCTGACTCGCACCCCCCCTTATCACCGTGCATGTTGAATGTTATGATTATGAATCCAACAGAAGTTGATCATGGACAAAAAACAGAAACATAAGCACGGCACCCCACACTCCTCAGCTGCTGCTGAGGCTCTATCCATGGAAATTATAAACAGAACTGGTTGCAAGGAACCTTGGGGAACCCGAATGTCCACACAGCTCTGCCTTTTGTTATACTGGGTGAATTGCATATGACTCCGGGCC
This sequence comes from Lepomis macrochirus, assembly GCA_024633595.2. Taxonomy (NCBI): domain Eukaryota; kingdom Metazoa; phylum Chordata; class Actinopteri; order Centrarchiformes; family Centrarchidae; genus Lepomis; species Lepomis macrochirus. The sequence continues at coordinate 16,723,005 of JALXJV020000020.1, read as the reverse complement.
CACAGTACCATCCACAAGACATTCTGGAATAATTTCCAAGTTCAGAAAATGGTTAAATTGGATTTTACCACAAGAGCTTCTATATTTAATTTTCATATATATGTATAAAAAAAAAAAAAAAAAAATCCCCCTCTCACCCCTTGTGGGGTGATATGTGTCATCCTCAAGCTCGGGTCCTCTACCAGAGGCCTGGGAGTTTGAGGGTTCTGCGCAGTATCTTAGCTGTTCCTAGGACTGCACTCTTCTGGACAGAGACCTCTGATGTTTTACCTGGAATCTGCTGTAGCCACTCTCCCAGTTTGGGGGTCACAGCCCCCAGTGCTCCGATTACCACTGGCACCACTGTCGCTCTTACTTTCCACATCTTTTCTAGCTCCTCTTTCAGCCCTTGGTATTTCTCAAGCTTCTCGTGTTCCTTCTTCCTGATGTTGCTGTCGCTT